>APFE030623862.1:0-32716 GCA_000404065.3 Pinus taeda
TGGAATCCAAGTAGGTTTCTTTTACCCACTTGTTAATTACAACTAGGAACCTACAGTGTAGCATTGTTTGATAGTTTCTAGACCCCTGTTGGGCTAGTACGGATCGCCTCTATCCGTATAGGGGATTTACCTCTCCAACACATCTCTATTAGGTTTATTATCTAGCAAGTTTCCTTTAAATAAAGTTCCACTAGTGTGTGTAGGAACTATTATTTAATACATAATCAAGCTCTGTCAATTATATTGATGAGAGAGACCTAGCACTCCTCAACACTCATGGCAAACCATAACATGCTTTGGAACAATACACTAACATTCCTTGGCACCTCGCATATCTTGGAACATATTTGTACCTGGAACATCTTTATACCTAGAACATCTTACCATGAGTAGGACACCAAAGCACATGATGGCATGCCATAACATAGCATAACACTCCCCTATCATGTGTTGGCATTCCCTATAGTCCCAAGCATGCCTTGGAACTCCTTGGCATAATATTGGATTGAAAAAAATTAGCACTTGGCACACATTGGCACTTGGCATGTATTAGAACATATTATTAGTGTGCCTAACATGCCCCTTTTGAAAAAGATAAAGTCCTAAGTTATTAACCCTCTTATGTTTTCATTTCCTTTCATTTTAGCTTGGTTATTCCTTTTGTTACCTTGAAACGCCTTGAC
Organism: Pinus taeda; assembly: GCA_000404065.3. Taxonomy (NCBI): domain Eukaryota; kingdom Viridiplantae; phylum Streptophyta; class Pinopsida; order Pinales; family Pinaceae; genus Pinus; species Pinus taeda. Next base: position 684 of record APFE030623862.1, read on the forward strand.
ACATATTAGCATACTCTAGCACCCTGCACATGCTAACATGTCTTAGCACTTGGAATTCCTTGGAACTATTTGGCACATGTTAGCACACCCCAGAACTACCTAGCACACTCTAGCATTTCTTGACATTACCTGATATTCCCTAGCATGCCTTACCTGTTCTTAGCATACCTTGTCACTCCCTCCTTGGCATGACAACTAGCACTGATTAACACTCCCTAGCATACCCTCATATTCATTCACTTCCGTGCATTTTGACCTAGTGCTCCCTTGTATTGTTATAGTACTTCCTAACACTCCTCAGCGTGCACTAGCACTCTCTAGCACACCTTAGAACTCATAAGTGAAGAATGAAACTTGTAACCAAGCTAATTTGAAACGAAAGAGTGGTCCAAGGTACCTTCTTCTTTCAATGCAGTCTAGCTATCAATCCTATTAAGATGTGATATGCTACTTCCTCCATGACAAGTATTTCCAAGGAAAACTTTGGCGGGACATGTGGAGGCTTCTCTGCACTGAACATTAGGATGAAAGTGCCAGATGGTGAGGCATACCAATCTGCAATGCCTATCAATGCATCCATTGCTTCCTTTGACATGCAGGGTGGATCCTGTTCGAATATCATCTTGTACACATGGGAAACAAAATGATCGGATAGTCATGTGATTAGTCCTTTGAAGCTACATTTGGAAAACAACTTGAAATATGTGTTCACAGTAGTCTCGATTGGAGAAAATGCCCATTCCAAGCTCGGGAACCCCTGTCGGGCACAAACTTCGTCTAGGATGTAGGCAAACATGTAAATCTCTACATGCATGCCTCCGGGTGATTTTCGAGCCTTCATTACTTGTTCCTTCAGCTGATGAGCCAGTATGTCGGAGCAGTTACATTGTTTTCCTTCTCTATCCAATTGGTCCAATGCAAATACCTAGCTCTATGGGAAGGTTTCCGTGCTTGCTTGGCCATACAGTCAACAAGAAAATATTATCAAGTATTTGTAAGTCTTCCTAAGTATTTTTGCCTTGTAGACCTAGTTGTGAGTCAAGCTAGCTCCTTTACCCAATTCTTCATAATGTCTCTTGAGTTAGCACTATTGTTGGGTAAGTTGAACATAGTCTCCATGATAACCATAGGCTCTAACATCTAATACATCTCATCATAATCTCATTCACAGAAGGTCACAAGATTCGTCCCATTGACACTACTCAAGTTCCTCTAACACCTAATACATCTCATCATAATCTCATTCGCAGAAGGTCACAAGCTTCATCCCACTAACACTACTCAAGTTCATCGTCTTGGGAGCAGTGTGAGAGATGATCCAGTGTATCATGTCCGCGCATGGGAACATGAGATATTTGCATGCAATCCAGTACAAGTCAGACTTTTGAATGTTCACGTACACCTGAAGGTCTTCGAGGTGTTCCCCAAAAGTGCTTGCAAATGTTTCATTGACCTCCTGCCACTTCAGTTTGATGTCCTTGTCTAGATACAACTTTGTATCTTCGTAGATAGGCAAACTATAGGACACTTGCTCAATTTCTCCTCCAACTTCATTTCCATCAGTGTCTTGAGATCCTATTCTTTTGGAAGCCATTGACACAGATGAATACTTGAAAGATATGGAGACAAGCAACATCCATGGCAAGAAATCTATTAGTGAAAATGAAACAACTTTAGGGAATGACACAACACATACTCGGGAAACCGATGGGAAAGATTGCACAATTTCTTCTAGGAGGCTAGGTGATTAGCTACCAGAAGTGCACAAAGGGTAGTCTGGTCTATCTGGGAGGTAGGATTGGCTATTGGATCTGCAAAATGCACAATCTAGACTAGCTACTAGCTGTTGGGATTGCACAATGCACAATTCTAGCTAGGAGTGACAAGAGGATCAGGGACTACATTGCAAAATTTTTTGGGCCAGCAGTCACTGCCCCTTAGAAATGCACAAAATAAGCCTAGAGGGAACTGCTGGGTAGCAATGCACATTTTAGGAGAGGAAAGCATAGCCTTGCTTCCCCAGATTGTGCATTGTAGTTTCAGTGAAGGCAGAGTTCGAGCCAAGGTTGGCCCAACTCACCAACAAGAAACTAAAAGAAAATAGGACAACGAATGCATCGCGACAGTAAGTGAAATCAGAATTGATTAACAGTGAATGCAAAACATGAATGAAAGATTTAGCAAACATATCAACATGCATGTGGGTGAAGCAATTCGCCTGTTCGGTGAACATTTGTGCAAAATAGTTTCATGCATCCGACAGAAGTGAGATAGCAATGAAAACTAAAACAAAGCTAGGAAAAACTAGTATACAGGAAAATGATAGCAAGAATTCAAAGAAATCAAGCAAACAGCACTCATAGAAGTGAACACACAAAAAGCGACAGAAATGATGAAAAAGACAAGTTGAGGCCACTTACCCATGAATAGCTAAGTCAGATGTGTCGAAGAGTCATGGATGTGTTCTGGGATGTCAAAGATCCAAGATCGATGTGAAAGAATGAGCTTTGATGTGTCGAATAAATAAGTTTGGGCTCATGACACGCGTGCCACAAATATAGGAAAACGTGACACTTGGAGGGAAGTTTCTAAAACAACTTTGCACATAACCCTTGGATGCTAAAGGCAACTCCCTAAATCATGGAATGCCTTTTGCATGTTGCCTTTTTCTATTCCAGGAAGAGCAATTCATGCATGCATGCAAGTCTAGTTTCATTGGTCCTGGGTGGAAATGGTCAACCAGATTGCTCATGCATGCAGCTACTCAACTTCTTGAGAAAAATGCGCATTTGTGGCTAGGAGATGGGCTGACTCCCTAGGAGATTTTCCCAATTTCTGTGTACAACAACTGACTGCTATCCAGATTTGCATAAATTCTAGGTTGAGGAGCCCTGTTGGGGAAATTTGAGCAATTCCTGTTAGGAGTGTTGGCTAGAAGAATTGCACAATTGTAGAGACCAGCAAGATGCAAAACAAAATTGTGCAATTTTTGGAGGGAAGGCTGGATTCTCTCCACAAATGTGCAATTTTCTTGGGGAAGTTGCTCAGCCTGTAGTTGGACCAAGTCCGGGTGAACAACGTGTGAGGGGAATGCATCAAGCTATGATCGACATGTTGCCTTTGTGCATGAAAAATACTGAAGCTTATGTACTTGACGAAGCAAGATAAGGTGCCATTAAAGGTTGGTAGGGAGGCTCGAAAACAGATTAAGGAAAAATTTTGGAGGGTGCTTGTAGGCGCTACAACAGGACTTTGTATCAATCTAAATCCCCGTTGAATAAATTGTTCTTGTGGAAAATGTTGTATAACTTGGGGATAAAGTATGGAGACTTATCAAAAGAGCATTTAAGTGCCTTCAATACTATGGTAAGTCAATTTTTTCCTACTGGTATTAAAACTTTATATGAATATAAGTGCATCAGTTTATTGTGTTCTCTACCAGACATGTGGGATAGTCTGGTTATTGCTATAGGTAGAAATACAATTACCTTAAACTTCGGTAAAATAGTCCTATCCTTGTTAGCGTAGGAGATGAGACAAAAAATAAGGAGAGCTAGAATGGACATGCCTTCTCTGTAAGAGGACAATCCTAGAACATAAAAAAAATTAATTCCTCAAGTGGGAGATATAAATCTAGAGGGAGATATAAATCTCGAAGAAAACTTGTAAGCGTATGCAGGAAATGTGGAAAAGAAGGGCACTACAAAAAGGAATGTAGATTAAAATCTCGCAAAAGGAAAGAGATATGATGATGCTCCTTCTGCAGAGGTGAAAAACACCTCATATGAAGGTGGGGATGTGGATTTGGGCTCTTCTTCAAGTACACATGTAGATCATGAGGCATGGTTGATTGACTCAGGTACATCCTTTCACTTCACTCCCCGTAGATAGTGGTTCTGCGAGTACTAAAAATATGATGGTGGTGATGTATTCCTAAGGGATGACAAGCATGTCAGAATCGTAGGATGTGAAAAATTCAAGTTGAAGTTACAAAGTGTAATGAATCTAACACTTCCTATCATGCTGCTTATTCCTACATTGCCCATAAATTTAACTTTTGTAAGCAAGATGGATGATACATGTGTGAAAACAATATTCGATAAAGATACCTGCAAGATGGTTTTGGGAGCACTCGTATTGTTGCAAGGAGTTCATATTGGAACTTTGTACAAGCTTCTAGGTAGAACTATTATTGATGGGTGAAATAGTTCTATAGTTCCTAAAAGTGGACCAGAAAATCTAGTGGTCTCTGGAGAAAAGGTTATGTTGTGGCATCAAATACATGGACATATTAGAGAGAAGGGTATTTGAATACTGCATGGTAATGGTATCGTAGAAGATATGTATAATTTCTCTCTAGATTTCAATTTCTATGAACATTGTGTACATAGGAATCATAATCAGGTGAGTTTCCCCTCTAGTGTTGAGAGAGAGAAAGGGATTCTAGAGCTTGTGCACAATGATGTGTTTGGACTTGTGCTGGTTCCATCATTGGGTAAGTTTTTGTACTATGTCTCATTTATAAATGACTTCTTAAGTAATACATGGATATATTTCCTCTAGAGGAAATATGAAGTCTTTGACAAGTTTAAATGATTTTAAGCTCTGGTGGAAAATCACACAAAGAATAAGATCAAGGCATTGAGGACAAATAATGGTGGAGAGTTCTACAAGAAGGAATTTGAAGAGTTCTGTAAGAAATGTGGTATAGCACAGAATAAGACTACTCCATACACACCTCATCAAAATGGATTTGCAGAAATGATGAACAAGATGTTGATGGAAAAGGCAAGAAGCATGCTCATTGGTGTTGAGCCAGGACAAGAATTTTGGGCAAAGGCAATGGATATTGCATGTTGCCTATTTAACATATCACCTTCATTAGCATTGGAGGATAATTCTCCACTTGAGGTATGGACTGGTACGAAACCTTCTCTCTCACATCTTAGGGTATTTGGTTGTGATGCATATGTACATGCTACAAACGAGAAAATAACCAAACTAGATAGTAAATATGAAAGGTTCATCTTTATTGGGTATAAGGATGGTTTAAAAGGTTATAAGCTTTGGAACTCAGAAATAAGGAAGGTTGTGTATAGTTGAAATGTGGTGTTTAGAGAGGTGAAAGATGTTATTAAATATGAAGTCCTACCAAAGGAACCTGAGAAGATCGAGCTTGAACTGAAGGAGGAAGAATCAGACTCTATAAAAGAACAAGAATCAAAAGAGGAAGAGCCACACAGTCCAGTTTTAAGGAGGTCCGTTCGAGAGATTAGGCAACTAGAGAGGTATATTCCATCTTCATTCTATTCAAATTTTGTTTTATCTATTATTGATGATGATACTAGAATTGACAGGGATGCAGTGGATTTAGAGGATGGAAAGTTTTGGAAAGAGGCCATGGTTGAAGAAATGACATCTCTTTATAAAAATGAGGCTTGGGATCTAGTAGAGTTGTCAATTAGAAGGAAACTTATCGACAATAAATGGATGTTTAATAAGAAGAAGAATGCAAAAGGAAAGGTGGAAAAATACAAATCTCGGTTGGTAGAAAAAGGTTATTCATAGGTGTTGGAAATTAATTTTGGTGATATTTTTTCTCTTGTTCCATGCTAGATTCTATTAGATTACTTTTATATGTTGCTACTTCTTTTGATTTTGAGGTAGAACAGATGGATATGAAGACAACATTTCTTCACAAGTATTTGGAAGAGGAGATACAAATGAAACAACTAGAAGGCTTTGCGGTGAAGGGTAAGAAAGAACTTGCATGCAAGTTAAAAAAATCTTTGTATGATTTAAAACAATGACCAAGGATGTGGTACCAAAAAATTGATACATATATATGAGGACTTGGATTCACAAAGAGAAAAGTGGATCAATGTGTATATATTTTTAAATAATTGGTGATCGTATTATTTATTTGGTCTTGTATGTCAATGATATGTTGTTGATTGGAAACGATAACAAAATTATCCAGGATTTGAAGACTCAATTGTCCTCTAAATTTGACATGAAGGATCTTGGTGTTGCAAACAATATTTTGGGCATGGAAATTAAATATGATTGGGTGAAGAGGAAGCTTTGGTTAATCGAGAGGAAGTATGTTAAGACAATATTGCAGAGGTTTAATATGCGAGATACTTAATGGTAAAGGTTCCTATTCTTAAAGGTGTATAGTTATTTGTTGAACAATGTCCCATGACACAAGAAGATGAAAACGACATGTCTCGTGTTCCATATGTGAGTGTAGTTGGTAGCCTAATGTATGCAATGGTCTATACCAGACCACACATTGCACATGTAGTGGGAGTATTGAGTAAGTTTATGTCAATACCTAGGAAGGAGCAATGGACACAAGTGGAGCAGGTTTTCAGGTATTTGCGTGGCATTAGTGATTACGGTTTGTGCTACCAAGGAAGACTAGGATTGGACAAAGTTTTGGACATGCATGGCTTGGTTGATGCAGACTAGGCTAGATATCTTAGTGTAGAAAAATAATGGTCATTGCAGCTTCGGACGAATGACTTGTGCACTCATGCGGCCCCCTATGTGGAAATAAAACAACAAGCGGGAGAATATTGTATATGCATTATATTATTTCCACAATTAGTTATAGGTAGACACAAAGATGGTGGGAATAACTACCCATGGTTTTTTGCATGGTTTTCGCAAATGGTTTTGGGCATGATAGTTTCTTCCCGTGGTATTTTGTAGATCGAGTGAAGGGAACTATGATTATGTTCTAATCTAGGGTTAATGGATTCACATTTATTGATACTTCAACATGTATATATTGTATTGTAACATTGAAAGGAATGTAATGAAAAATCAATCTAGTTTTCCTGATTTAGGTTCTAGGATAAGATATTTCTGTATATTTTATGTTGTTAGATCTCAGACTTTTGTGATCCATATCGATAATCAGCATGTCTTTCGGATTAATCACATGTTATAGAATGGGTCTTAACAAAAGTTTAAATATCAGAGAAGCATCCAAGTCTTGAAATAGCCGTTAGGAACTAGCGGTTAAAAACTAGCTATTAGGTGGTTAAGAAATAGTTAAGGGGAAAAAGATATTTAAAAAATTAGTTAAATAAAAATAATTAAAATTATATCTTAATTATTTAAATATAAATCAAAATAAGAGTTTTATAATAATAAATCCAAAAATTAAAAGTAAATTAAAAAAATAAATAAATAAATAATAATAATATAAAAAATAGTCGAGACAATTCATAATAATAACCTTAAAAAATATTAAAATAAATAAATAATAAAAAAAAATAATAATAACCCTTTATAATAATAATAATAAATAAATAATAATAATAACCTTCAAAATATTATTTTTTTATAATAAATAAATAAATAATAATAACCTTACTAAAAAAAGAAGCGAAATTATCATGAAGGAGAGGGCAAGAATCGAGCTCCTACTTAATTTCCAACTGTCATCTCGATTGAAGTTGATAGTTAGTTTCTTCTCTTAATCTCAATGGCTTCTCTAAGTTTATGATGATGGAAATCTTTTGCGATGACCTAAGAATTCTCAATGAACACATGGTGCTTCAACTTTACAGCATGTTGAGCTAATGCAAAGGAACGAGAGCGATTATGTCTAATGTGTGCCGCATGCTCTTGGATTCTCTAGTTTATGGAGTGACCCATCTCACCTATGTAGGGAATCCCATATAAGCATGGAATAGAGTAAACCCCTTTCATATCTTGAGGGTCAATCGTGTATTTTGACCAACCTAACAGAATTTCTAATGGTATTAAGGGGTTTAAATGACACATTCATTTTATTCTTTTTAAGAATATGAGCAATCCTATCATTGGTCCCTTAGATGAAGGGAAGAGAGGCCCTTTGAAATGCTGTGAGGCCTAGATGTGTTTTGTAGCCTTATTTTCAAAAACTTTTAGAAGATGATATTTTTCTTCTTTTTAGTGATTCTCATAAGAAATCCTAAGGGAGCAAGTGGCAAGAGTGCTAAGCACTCCTACCTTCTAGGCAAGAAAATGATGAGAAGAGGTGTGGAGATACTATTCTGTGTGGGTTTCTTTGCGAAAACCTTGGTGAGAAACAGTACCATCATTATAGGAGAGAAGAATGTCAAGAAAAGGGAGGCGCCCATTAACTTCAACTTCCATCATGAATTTGATGAATTAAGATTGGGCATTGTGGTTGAGAAAAAGATCCAATTTCTCACTACCATGGGGCCAAATGACAAAGGTGTCATGGACAAATCTCTTCCATTTTTTGGAGCAGAATAGAGTAGAGGCCAAAGATTTGGTCTCAAAATCTTCCATGAATAAGTTGGCCACTATGGGAGAGAGGGGGGAACCCATGGCCACCCCACAACCTCGCTAAAAACTCACCCTCGAAGCTGAAAAACGTGGAGGTGAGGCAAAGACCTACTAAAGAGGTTGTTTCATCATCAGTGATCTAATTAATGACTTCTATAGCCTCTTGAATAGGGATTTTCTTGAAAAGGGAAACAACATCTAAGCTAACTAACAAATCACCAAGGTCAAGCCTCATTTCTTTTACTTCATTCATAAAAGAAGCAAAGTCTTTGACAAAAGACTCGGTGCTACCAACAATTGGTTTGAGCTTATGAGCCAAGAATTTGGCAAGATGATAAGAGGGACCACCTATCGTGTTAATAATAGGTCTCAGGGAGACCGAGTTTTATGGACCTTTGGGAGGGCATAAATCCTAGGGGTAAGAGGATTGCTTTTAATCAACTTTTTGCTAAAAGGATTAAGAGTCTTATTATATTTTATGGCAAGCTTCATTTTTTGGAGACTCTTTTAAGGGAATTCTTTTTAAGCTTAATGTAAATGCCACTATTATATTTTATGTACTCTCCATTTATTTATTTTTTTGAGATCTTTTTTTGCAAGTAATTTTTGTACAAGGTTAAAAGCTACAACACTAATGCTCTAGCCAGCATTGGATGCCATCATAATTAGGTGTATTTTTTTCCACAAAGACTTGACCAAGTGTAAAAAATTAATGTTTATATTAATAACATGTGCATCTTGAGATAGCTCTTAAATGAAATTAAATAAATAACTGTACATTTTCATAAATTAATATAAACACTGAGGATGAACCACACTTGTTGGTTCGAAACTCGTCAACAAATGAATTCTTATGTGATTTAGGCTGAAGAACCTTCCAAAAATTTGATATGGATCACAGAAGCCTCAATTCTATATTTAATAATAATATTTTTCTTTATTTTTTTTTTTAAATAAAATTGATTAAATCTTTATATTTAAAAAAGATATTACAATGGAAGGAATATAATTAGTATGAGAGTATAAAAATGAAAATAAATAAACTAATAAATCCTTGATCAGGCTATTAAAAAAATAATATGAATTTAAGCTAAATAAACCTGATTAGAAATAAAATAAGATAACTTTAAAAGTAAATATAATAAAATCTTAATGGTAAGCCACAATACTATATCTAAATTTTATGAAGCAAACATATATAGGTGTGGTTTTGTTAGTATTCATTGAGGTTGTGTTGCAACCGTTATTTGTAGTGATTTGTTCTCCACAAGTTTTCAACTCTTACTTGTGGTGGTTTGTCTTTCACAAATCTCAAAGTCTATCTTAAGGTCTATTTTCAGAAATAGTAAAACTGTATAGTGATTGAGAATAACATGAAATATAGATATATATCCCAAAAAAAATTACAAAATTGAGTAGAAAGTGATTTACATGAGCAATATGAAGTAGAAAACCATTTCTATTGAAACAAACCTACCTGGCGTGTTTCTAACCAGAGAGAGAGGCCAGCCAACACAAGGTAAGTTGGTTCAATTGAAAATGAAATAGAAAGCAGTTGACATTGAGACACATTGCTCATGGCATGTACTAAAATAGGAGCAGAAAGCTGTGACATTGACGGGCCTTGTGCATGGCTTGTGCTAACAACAAGGAGAAATGAGATCTTAAAGTAGGCAAGCTGGGTCAATTAATCAAACATATTTAGTAAAACTTATTTGGGATTTTCGTACGACTGTCAGCACGAATGAGTTTCTGTGAAGTACAGGACCTTCATATGGCGGCTACTCTATTCTAGTTTATGCCACTACATACAATTTCTTCAAATTTTTCCATGGCAACGGGTGGCAGACACACAGGAGTTACGATTCCCTCGAAATCTTTCATTAGAGGAACGGAGAAATTTGACAGCTCGGGTGTTACAGCTGACGCAAAACCTCCATACACTGCTTTCCCCCATCCAAAATCAGCTTTGCCATATTCAACTTTGGATAAGTCCGTAATAATATAAGAGCCACCGACTGCAAAGTGTGGACGCCCTTTCACTTCCATCAGATCGATAGCAGATCGCAGATATTTATCATCGATCCTTTTCTTGGCATCGTTGATTAAATTCACAGCGAAAGACAACGGTTGATGAGTTAGATCCCGGGCCTTTGCCACCGCGCAGGCAAAGCTTAGTGCATTGCCATAGAAACCGGCGGGAAGAGGCGGCTGAAATCGCGAACGGGCGTTTAAAGGAAACAGCAATCTCAAATCTTGGTCGGCAGGGAGATTCAGAGCCTTGGTTCTTGATTGCCACAAGCACGCCGATAACGCTTCGAATGTGGTACAGTTGCTGCCTTCTACCCGTCGTTTTAAGGCCTCGATGTCTCTTAGCCCAAAGAAGAATGACTTAATGCTCATGTCGTCGTGAGGCGCCATCAATTGTTTATAATCATCGGGCGTTGGTGTGGCATACTCGTGGTGGGAAAATTCCACAGTCGGCTTCTCTCTGGGTCGCAGGACTTCTCGATTCCAAACTGGCGGAACAGCCGGCCTCGGTGCTCCTCTGGCCATTTCACCAAGAGCTTTCAGAAATTGGGCGATACCAACACCATCACTCATGCAGTGACTGGAGCGCAAACCCAATACGAAGCCTCCACATTTTAGACGCGTTACCTGTAAATTCATACGGTGGCAAAATTCTATCAGATTAGTCTACACATAGGATACCGTATACTGCTAAATGTAGTGAAAAATTAAAATAGGTTGCTTTAAATTGAAAAATATTAGGAAAAATCAATGGATGCTTCATATTCTTATGCTATCTTAGTAGAGAAACTAACAACTTATTATAAGAAGAATACCGGTAATCGATTTCAAATACTAAAATTTTATAGTCAATCAAACTAATTTCGTAGATGATTATTTTTAATCTACAATGTAGATTTTTGGAATATCTTAGAATTTTGAGAGATTAAACATCTACATTTTTCATATTCTCAAAATCTGCAATTCTAGAAAATAGAAAATAGACTCCGAATTATAATGTAATATGTGAAGATTATAAACCTGAATGAGTAGTAGTGGAGAGTCTGTGATGTTATCGGAACCTGGAACGTTATTGATAAATTCATCTCCACGAGGAATAGGTGGATACAGATCTCCAAAATCTTCCAAGGAAATATCAGCATCCGCTTCTACGAAAAGAACGCCTTCGCCAGTGCAGTCGACGGTGAGTTTACCGTTATCTGCATCTCTCAATCTTCCGGCAAAAGGATAGTAATGCACCAGAACCTTTGCGAGAGCCTCTTTCACAACTTTGACTGGATCCTCTTCGTTCTTCTTCTTCGAGGAGTCGCTGTCGCTGCGATAAAATAGAAGCTTGGGAACATGATACCTTGTTCCCGGTTGATCGTCGATGTTCGAAAGATACAGCGATTGACGAGGAGTAGGGCGATCGGGGGCGACGAGTAGAGGTGGCTGTCTGGTGATCGTAAAATTGGGAGCAGTTCTTGGAAGGGCACACAACACGCCAGAAGAAGAGTAAGCAGCCAGTCGCCACGCTGCCTGTCTAACAGTCATCGATCTCAGAACGGCCATGGAAAGCAACGAGCCAGTAGACAAGTTAAATCGCAATGATGATAATAAAAACTCTCGAAGCAAAACCAAAACGCAGAGCACTGCTTTGGAACATTCACGAAGGCTAGGCAATATTTATGGGCCAATACCTGAGGACGGAAAATATTAAAATGAATAAAAAGGAATTACAAGGTCACTGACTCACTAAAGCAACAACATTATTTTGGCGCTACTCTTTAATTTATGAACAAACAACTGACAACGCAGAGAAAAAAATTTAATGGGAAACGCGTCCTGAGGAGGGAATATACATTTAAAATAGAAGGATCATGTGACAGAATTATCAACATTTTTTGGCACTACTCAGTCGTCAGTAATTTATGATTTATAGTCGTATGCCTATCGACTCTCTTCCACGCCGCCCCACAAATGAAATTTCATACCATCCAGTGTTATGATATCGATCCCATTATTTTTCCATTTGCTGTCTCAACTAACGGGGTGAAATTAGATTAAATTTACAGCTAACACTGCAACACTAAGTAGATAAAATAATGTTTTACAACTATTCCAAATAGCCATCAATAGCTTTGAAAACAACACACTCTCGGATCAAAAAAAATCTTCATAAACTTTAAATAAAAAGTAATAAATAATAAAATTACGATAAACTAGAGTAAATAATTAAAAAAAATTATTAGGAGTATTATTATATTTATGTTAATAGGCATGTTTCTATTAGAATAGCTTTCTGGAATTTTAATTTAATTATAATAATTATTAGGTAGAAGTAGAGATTTAACATATTTTTATGAATTAAATATCAAATATTAAAATTTATGTTTTTTTTCTTTTTAATTAAATTATCTCAATTTTATTAATTAAGGAATATATAGTATCAAAATGTGATAGTGTGTAAGCAGTATTGATAAAGTTATGGTATTGTAATAAAGACTATTTACAAGTTATGAATTTCTATTTGTAAATTGGGAGTGAATCTCCATTATTAAGAATATTGTTATATATTTTTAAAAGGTATGTATATGTTTAACTCATATATAAATTCTTTCAATAATTAATAATAACAAGCCCAAATCTATCTTAACTCAAAGGATCAAATCTCTTGAGATACAAACTTCTTTTAGAGTGAAAATAAACTTAACCCTTGGTAGGTCTAGACTTAAGATTAATTTTTTTTTATAAGATACTACATTATACTACACTACAACATTTGGATACGGGGCTAGATCAACACAATAATAATTTAAAACCAAGTTATAATTTAGTTAATTTTTGTAATCTTTTTTTTTTAAATCTTGACAATGTGAAACGTATCATTGGGTAAGTGTTTCATGTTTCCCATGGTTTAATGTCCATCTATACTAACCAACCATTTAATATAATATATATGGTTGTGTTATTTATCTAGAAAACTAGAAAAATCGAGGAAAATTATTAGTAGACTTAATCCAATAGAGAAATGAAAATACATACATCCACTCCCTTTTCCTTCACACCCCATTTTACCATCAAGAATTCTTAATTTGTAAATAAATATGCATTGTTACAATACCATGGCCTAATACCATTTAGCGATACATGGATTATCAATGCTACATGACTTTAACATTCGGGCAACCTATGACACTTATATAATTATTTACATGAAAGTTTTTTTAATTATAAAATAATTAAAAGGGTAAAATTGGCATAACTACTTTTGAGGTAAATATCAACATTTGATATATCTCTATTACTAAGAATATTCTAGAATATTTCATGGTGATTAAATCCCTACCATCCACCTTATTGAAAAAAATTAAAATGCTAAAAAACCTATTATTTAATAATATATATATATATATAGAGAGAGAAGAGAGAGAGAAGAAGAAGAGAGAATTAATTATCTCCAATTGAGATGTAATAAAAACTTGAGTGAATATTTTTCTATTGTTTCTATCACCTTTCTATTGATCCTTTTCTAACATGCCTTCATCACATTTGCAAGAGCCCGATGAAGGTTCTACAATACTAGTCCTTATACTTTAGAAAAATCTTTGTTTGCGCATCAGCTAGATTATCGTTAATGTGTACTTTTTCTAACTGTAGTAGTCCATCATCTAACATGTTGGTGATTATTTCCCTCAAGCATGTATAGAAAGATGAAACAATCCTTAGTTAGATATTAACATGCAACATGTTGATTGCTAGTATAGAAACTAGGTTAGATCCATAATCCATAAGACAACAAAACACAAAATTACTCTATGTAACGAAAATAAACAAAGAAGTTCTCTTATAGACGCAGCCCAATAGAGAAGACAAGAAATAAGTCTAGTTTTAGTTGAATCTACTATAAGTTCACCTCGTTGTGTAAAAGGTTGTTAGTGGAGCAGCTCAATTTCTACTGAGGGATGGGCTTTGCCTCTCTCTCCCCTTCTCATTCCTCCTTTCTTCTACAAAAAAGCACTAGCATAACCTTGCTTTAGGTGTGCTTCTAAATTCCTTGGTTTGGCTCTTCTTTTGTTAACCTGAGTGGGTAAGTTTTTTGGAAAAACTTTCATGATCACTACAGGTCATTCTATTGCAAAAAGAAGACATGGGGTGAATGTTTCCTTAACCATAAGGAAGGAATCTAGGTATGTGAGACCAAACACCATCAAATTTTCCAACTAGACAATCAAAAATGTAGAAACAATTCTCGCACGACTATTCCGTTGATATTTGCATGGATGTACAAGTTTACTTAAGAACACACACATAGTCTCAAACGATTAGTTAGAAAGTTGTGGGGTGAATGAAATTTCAATTTATTCCTTCTTATTTTTGTATCCCGGGAATTTCTTTCCCCAAAGACTGCTTTTGGTGATGTTTGAACATGTTTATGACATGTTATTGTTCTACTATCATTTGTACAAGAGGCATACCAAAATTTTAGGATATCGGTTGCCCCCCGATGTGCAAGGGGCGACGCATGGAAATGTACACCTAAAGTACATGACAAATTTATGTGTTGTTGAAATGGGTACCACTAAAGCTGTCAATGAGAGAGAGTGAGAGAGGTCAAATGAGCCTAAAGGATTGAGTGATCTACAACCTGCATGAACCAGTGAAAATGAATGACATATATTGATATTAAATTTCTTGATACAAAGGAGGTGGCCATGTCCCATGCTCATGGTAAATGTCAAAGTATGACACAAATTACAATGATGGTCATGCAAGACCATGTATAATGATGGATCTAAGAATCTATCTAAATGGAGGATGTTGTAACTATGGATATGACTTATACCAAAGGGGAAGGAGTCTGAGACTGATGAAAGAGTCGCATTGATGCCAATAGAGCTCAATAACCTTAAGGGGCATCCCCACTGAATGGGGATACAAACGAAGTGGGTATAATGAGGTCAGCAAATCATCATGGGGTCAATGCAACTCTTGGCCATGCAAAAAAATGTAGCTGCAGTGGAGCATGGGTGGAGATGATCAAATCAAGGACAATGAGCCAAAGAAAACAAACCAATGACAGATGTGACTTATTTCCATGTGGATCAATTATGTTGAAGATGAGCATGGGGTAATCTTGATGGATCAAGGAGAATTCAGGTCTCTCCTTGTCCACCCTAAGGAGAACTTGTTATAGTGGCTGCAACACCCTTAAAGATTTTGGCATATACTCAAATTTGGGAGCCTACTGTGGATCCTGTGATCGATCGTGCCTTAGTTACTTATCAATAAGCTGATGATCTCAAGCTACTCTCTTTGATCTTAAGAGTCATTCATGCTTTATCTTATAAAACATGTGTCATATTTGGGCATGGGGATTATTTGTTGTCATGCGAAAGGAAGTTTGTTCTACTTCAAGGGGAAATATTTATGCGTATGAGTTGTTCTCATCACATAGACATGTCTTGCACTCACTTCAAGCACTCTTTTCACAAAGGTTGTTGCATTAAGCGATGTATGTTTTCATATGTTTTGGTTGGTCTATGTTGTGTCACTAAGTGTTCAAGGGTGTGATCATAGTCTGATCTGATAATGAGATCTAAGACAATTATTAAGGTATTACAAACTCATGTGCATGGATATGCCTATGTTACTTTGTGCAATGGATTGATAAGATTGTGAAATACATAGACAATGAAGCAGTTAAAGAACATAATAGACAACACACATAAACACAACAGTTTAATAAGGAGTTCACCCAACACTCCTGGGCTACATCTCCTGGTCCAGCCTTCAGTGGTGACCTCTCTATTATGTCTTAAAAACAGAGTTTTACAAAAGTATGAGCTCAATTTGAGCCTCAACATACAACAGTTACAACATCAAGAGTTTTTCTTGAACCCCTCAAGCCTCTCTAAGTACAAAAACTCTCTCTATCACTCTCTATCTCTGTCTTTGCTCTCGCTCAGCACTACCTATCTTTGTTTCTATCAGTCTGTGGCTTTAAAGCCAATCTGTGTTGTCTGTTCATTTCTCCTTCTTGACCTCTCTGCCTTCTAGGCCTCTGTCCACTCAGATCCCCCTTTGAGCATTAGAAATCATTGCTAAATGATTTCAGGGATGGTGGCCACCTACTCTGTAATGGAATGGGTCATCGAGCCTTTGAAATCCCAAAAATGGTCGTTTTTTGTTTACACAGATAAATGCCACAAAAAACAAAAAAATCCTCCAAATCATTGTTCATTGAACTTCAAATATTATGAATCCACCTTATAACTCATATGGGGTCTGCCTCTATAGGGAAATTGCATCTCCACTGTTGATTTGGGACATTTGGATCCAACGGCAGTGGTTCATTTCAGGCAGCTCTTTCATACGGAAGTTAACCATCCGATGAGGGTGGTTTTCCCTCTCCTTATCCTGGACATGTGGCAGCCATTGTATGGGATCAGGCAGAGCCTAACCCAAACCATTTACCACCTCATCTCTCTCGAAATACTGTATGTTTTTTTATTTCCCTTTATATTTGAAAATACATAAAAATATGAAAATATCGCTTATATCAGACTTGAAATAACATACAATAGCATTAAGAAACCCTTTCTGGTCTAGTTCATTGCATCGACTATTTATCCTTTGTATTTCGTTTATTTAATGAAAATCATAATTTACATTGAAAAAGTCCTTTTATCGGACTTTAAATTATATCAAATCTCATTTATAATGTTATCAGGTCCGGCTGTCACAAGCCATATGTATATCGACCCCACTCCTTTGTAATGTGCTGACACGATATTGCGATGCAACTTAGGTCATCGTTCTACGTGCTTAATTGATGGTCCTCGTTGACCCCGTTGATCGATGTCCTATATTTATTGTGGTCTCTGCTGATAGCCTCCCTTTGCCACCATTGATTGTGATTCGCCAGTCAGATCTAGATGATTGGTTGGCTAGATCCGACAGCTCTGATTCAAAGTGTCTCTGACCATCGATAAGCCTGTTTTTCAATGTTTTCTCTATTTTTTTTCCTCCCAATAGTGTAATCCTACTTTTTAATAGCTTCTTCATTTGTGATAGTTTTGAATGTTTGAAGACTTAGAGGGTTTTCTAGGATCCATTTGGATCATGCCTTCCCATTGAAAAGGCTTTTGGACCACCAAAAGTTGGTTTTTAAGCATCAATCAAGTGAGGATACAACTTCCTCACTTTCCCAATATCTATCCATCTTGAACTACTTGGTTTTGAAGCTTTGAGTCTGATTCTGAGGTACTCAACATCCCCTCTGCATGTAGTTCTCACCTTCCTATCCAGAATTGTATCTTCCTGCAACTCATTGAGATATTCAAGAAACAGATCATCAATAGAAGGCAACTAAATTTGCTCTTCAAGATCTTCAACCAATGAAGGTTCAAACAGTCTTAATTTTTCTGCATTAACTACCGAATAGATTTGCATGTAAGCTAGTAAATCAACACGAAAAGTGTTCTCATCAATTTTCTCAAGTATAATGAAAGGCCCATACCTTATTGGCTTCAGCTTATTACCTTCAACTTGCATTCTATCTTTGCTATTGTACAACCATACTTGATCACCAACTCAATTCGATGCTTATCATGCCTTGGCTTGTACTTGGCTTAGCTCTTTCCCAATTGTTCCTGCACTGCCTAGTGAATTTCTTGGATCTGTTCAATGAACTTTGTTGCTTTTTCCAAACCATTGTGTTCATCAACTGCTATGTCTTGACTCTTTTCCAAATATAAAATCCAAGGGAGACCTTGGTGTGAAACCAAAACAAGTCCCAAAAGATCTCTATGTAGAAGTGTGTTTAGCATGGTTGTAAGCATGTTTCACATAACACAAATGTTCATTCCAAATCTTGAGATGCTTCGTGTAATGGCCCTTGAGCAACTAGATCATTGTCCTGTTAACCACCTCTGCTTGGCCATCTATTTGTGGATGAAAGGTTGTGATCTTCTTCAATCTGGTGTCCATTAACTCCCATAGACTTGACCAAAACTTCCCAAAAAGTCGTGAATCTCGATCAGAGACAATAGAAGTGAGTAACCCAAAATGAACCCATACATACTGAAAGAACAAATTCATTGTTTGTTCAGCTATAATATGCTTGTTACAAGGTATTAGAATACACATTTTGTTGAACCTGTCCACAATAACATATAAATAGTCATGACCTTTTCTAGATTTTTGCAGTCCCCCAACAAAGTCCATGGAAACACTTTCCCAAGGATGAAAAGGAACTGGAAGTGGAGTGTACAATCTAGTTTTCTATTGTTGGGCTTGCTTTTAGCACACATGGTACACCCTTTAATATATCTAGAAACTATTTCATGCATTCTTGGCCAATAAAAAAATCTTTGCAGTTGTGCAACTGTTTTACTTACACCAAAATGACCTGATATTAGAGAAATGCGTGCTTCACAAATTATGTTAACTCTTTCAGTTTGAGGAATGCATAACTTTCCCAAATGATACAAGAGTTGGTCCTTAATATGATAATCCAATTCTTCTACTTGTTTTCCATGAATTAAAGTTGCATATACATTTTTAAAATCTATATCTTGAGCATATTATTCAATGTAGATTTCATGCAATACTGAATTATTCTTAAGTATAGTAGATGCATTTATAATTGGTCTGGATAACATATCTACAACTTTATTATATGTGTTTCTTATATCTGATGACAAGATGAAACTATTATAGAAACCCCATCCACCTATAGTGTCTTGATTGCTGCAATTTAGTTTGTGAGTGCAAATATTGAAGTGGTTGATGATGAGTATGTATAATTGTTTCTTTGCCCAATAGGTAATGTTTCCAATTTTTCACACTCTACACTAATGCATACAATTCTTTATCATATGTGGGATAATTAACCACTGTAGAATTAAATGTCTGAGAATGATAACATATGGGTTTACCATGTTGCATCAACACTGCTCCCATGGCATAGTCACTGGCATCTGTTTCAATCTAAAATGGTCTTCAAAGATCTGGTAATGCTAGTACTGGTGTTGTACTATTTTTTTCTTTCAAGGTGTCGAAGGCTTTCTGCCATTTGCCTCCCCACTGAAACACCTTGTTCAATCCTATTAAAGCATGTAAGGGACCTGCAATAAAGGAAAAGTTAGCACTAAACTTTCTCCAATACTGTGCTGCTCTTAGGAAGCTCCTAACTTATGTAGCAGATTTGGGTTTAGGCCAGTCCACAATGACTTCAACCTTAGAGGGATCTATCTTCAATTCACCACCCCCTACAATATGACCCAAATAATTCAAAGATGTTTTCCCAAATTCACATTTTGATAATTTAACATAGATATTTTCTCTTTTCAAAACATCTAGAGTCTGCTTTACATGCCTCAAATGTTCTTCCCATGTTTTACTAAAACCAAGAATGTCATCTAAATATACAATTACAAAATCATCAATAAAAGGTTGGAGTACATCATTCATAACTCTCATGAAAGTGGCAGGAGCATTAGTTAAGCCAAAAGGCATAACTAGCCATTTAGACAACCCTTGCTTTATTTTGAAAGTAGTCTTCCTTGCATCTTGTTCTACAACTCTGACCTCATGGTAGCCACTACGCAAGTCCAACATGGAAAATTAATTTTCTTCTTTCAACTAATCTAATAGATCATCTATGCGTGGAAGGCTATAATGATTCGTAATCGTTATTTTATTTAGTGCTCTGTAATCAATCCACATCCTCCACGAACCATATTTCTTTCTCACCAACACGATTGGAGATCCATATGGTGATGTGCTTGTCCTTATGAACCCTTTCTCGAGTAGCTCCTGTACCTACTTCTTGATCTCTTCATTCTCTAAAGCAGATAACCTATACAATTTTGATGTTAGGCAATGGAGCATCTTGCTGCAAATGAATATCATGTATTATTTCCCTTTTGGGTGGCAGACCTTTAGGTTATTGAAATAGGATATCATATTCTGGAAAAAAAAAAAATCTCAATCAGCTTTCTGTTTAGCATCACAACATTCAAAGACATTGGTTTTATCAGGGGTCTTTTTCTTTACAACCATTAGTAAAAATTCCTTGCATGAATCTACAATTCTTTTCATCTTCCCTGAGTTTATGAGAGTATAATTATTTTTGAGTTGATGATCTCTTACAATATATTATATTCCATATTTTGTGAGTTGATACTTATTTTTAGCTCTATAGAAATAGGCTTTTCTATCATACAAGTAAGGACTTCCTAAAACAATACCACATATATCCAAGGGAACTATATCTAACTCAACCTCATCTACAAATGTTGACCCAAATGCAAACCTAAGTTTACATTGTCTAGTCACTTGTATCTTTGCTTTATCACATACCAACCTAATGGATATGGCTTCTTGTGAGGTGTGGTTAGTAATCCCAGCTTCTTCACAATTGCTTCAGAAATCAAGTTTACTTGTGATCCACTATCAAATAAAGTATCAATATTTTGATGCTTGGAAATAACTCTAATATGAAAAAGCTCATGTCTTTTCCTCTCATTTTCTTCATTATGAATAGATTGTGCAGAATTACTTGTAGATGCTTCATAATTTTTACCTTTTATACGTGTGGCTATGACTGTTGTTTCATCCCTTGAGTCTAACCCCAAATCTTTCTGAATAGCACCAGCAGTCTTCTTCGTATTGCCATTGAACTTATTGGGTTTCAACTCTAAATGAAAAGACCAACAATGTGCATCATCATGTCCATCCTTCTTGCAGTGAGTGAAGGTTTTTCTTTCTGTATAGCGTTTGCCTTCCTCTCTTTCCATCTCAACTTCTTCTTTTCCTTGTTTTTTCGTGTCGAGGGCTTCGATGATCCCCCAATATCTGGGTTCACATTCTTGCCTCTAGCCTCTAGATGTGTAGCCTAAACTGATACATCATCTAGGATAGTGGTGTTAACCATGACAATGGTGTGCTTCAAATAGCTATGTAGACCACCAATATTCTTCAACAAAGTTTCAGGTGAGTCTAGATAAATGCTAAGAGTTAAAGCTCTTTTTTCTAAATTCCTAGGTATAGCTTTGTACACTTTGGCCCTTTAATTATTGAAGATTTTTCCAACTCATCATTGCTTGTTGCATATAAGCTAGAGGATAGAACTATTTTTTAATGGATGAAACAAATTCATTCCAAGTAGAAAGAATTTTACCATGCTTCTCCAAATCAGCTTGTGTCGTGCCTTCCCACCACACTAGGGCAGTTCCTCCAAGGTGAATTCTAGCTAGCTGAATTTTACTCCTTTCTGAATCAATGTTCTTCACCCTGCAATACACATCAATCTATCTAATCTAGTTATCTAGCTTTTCTTCATTTAATTCTCCATCATAGATTGGCAAATCAAATTTTACATCTAATTTAATCGAAGATGTTTTCTTCTTTTTCTTTTAAGGGCTAGAAGGAGGATTTGATGGAGGAGGCTCTTCCCCTTTCCATTTTCCTTCTAAATGGGCAACTAGAGGAGGTTCCTCTACTCCTTTGCCTTGTTCGGGTGTTGAGGTGCTTTCACCTCGATCCTTCTTAAATTCCCGATACATTTTTTCCACCATGGCCTTCATGGTCATGAAGTTGTCCATGAAATGGGATTCTAATTCCAATGGGACTTCTCTAGCCATTCTCCTCTGAGAGCAGACTCTTCCAATTTCTGTATTAACCTCAACAAGCTCTCCTTCTCCTAGTTTGAGCTTTGACCTAGTTAGCATTCAACAATCCAGCACAAGCTTGTATAACCTTAGGAGACCTAAATCTCTAATACCACTTGATCTGATAATAAGATCTTAGATTACTTTTAAGGTATTACAAACTCATGTGCATGGATTTGCTTATAATACTTATTGCAATAGATTGATAAGATTGCAAATAATATAGACAATGAGAAGTTAGAGAAACATAATAGACAAACACACATAAACACAGCAAGTTTCATATGGATTTCACCCAAAACTCTTGGGCTATGTCTCCTAGTCCAGCCTTCAGTGGTGACCTCCATATTATGTCTTCAAGAGCAGAGTTTTACAAAATGTGAGCTAAAATTGAGTCTCAACACAACAGATACAAAACAGAAGGAGTTTGCTTGAATCCCTCAAGCCTCTTTGAGTACACAGACTCTTTCTATCACTCTTTGTCTCTGTCTTTGCTCTGTCTCAACACTGCTTCCTCTCTATATTTGTCAGTCTGTGGCTTTAAAGCCAATCAGCGATGTCTGTTCATTTCCCCTTCTCGGGCTCTCTGTCTCCTAACCTCTGTCCATTCGAATCCCTTTCTAAGTGTTAGCAATCATGTCATAACATCTTCAGGGAAGGTGGCGACCTATTTTGTAATGGAAGGGACCATCGAGCTTTTGAAATCCCCAAAAATAGTGTTCTCTGATTACACAGAGAAACATTGTAAACCACAGGAAAAATCTGCCAAACCATTGTTTATTGAACTTCAAATATTATGAATTCCACCCTATATTCCATTAGGTTCTCCTTTAAATCACTATTGCATGTCGCAAATGCCCCTGTGCCATGGTTTCCTTTGTATTTGTAAAAACACAATAAATACTAAAAATCCCGCAAAATGGCTTTATGGCAAATTTGAAATGTTATATATTTGCATCTATAAGTTCCATTGGGTCTAGTTTTATATCGCTATCACATATGTACCGTTGAACTGAGTGATCTTGATCCAACAGTTGAGATTCATTTCGGGCGGTGAAGGCATACGGAGATTACTCACGTGAAAAGGTGGTTTTCTCACGACACGTGTTGGCAGTGGATGGGACCAGGTGGAGCCCATCCAATACTACTTCCTGCCTAAGGCCCACCCAAACTCCTATCCATTACGGAACTCAAAACATATATATCCACATGTATATCCCTTTCGGGTCCGGATTCATCACTTTATTCACATTTCCTTTGTTTTTCGTTTATTTACGAAAGTATGAAATAAATTGAAAAAACCATTTTACCGGACTTGAAATATTATCAAATTTTATCCATAATCCTATCGGATTCGGCTATCGTAGTCGCAAGTATATTGGCCCCGCTCCTTTTTATTATGCCGATGCGATATCACGAGTTAACCTGGACCATCGATGTGTGCACTTGATCGATCGTCCTCGTTGACTTGCGTTGATCGCTATCACAATTGTCATATGGTCACCTCCGATAACCTCCACTAGCCACCGTCGATTGTGATATGCGAATCAGATTTGGACTATTCATCGGCTAGATCTGACGGCTCCTGTGCATTATTTCTTTGACCTCGGAAAGGTTTTGTTTTCTCATTTTCTCTATGTTTTTCGCTCCCGATAGTGTTTTCCACCTTTTGTAAGGTTTTTCCTTATTCGATAGTTATTTGATTTTGAAGACTTAGAGGGTGTTTGGATCCATTTGTATCAATTTAAAAAAAAAATTATTAATGGGAAATAATTGAAAAATAACATGAAAAAAATCAATGTCAAACTACAAACAAGGAGGGAAGTAAAAAATTTAAAATAAAAAAGAGTCAAGACCCTAATCAAGACAAGATCATATAACAAATAAACATAATTAAAGGAAATAAAATAAAAATAATCAATGGAAAATAAATAAAATAAAACAAAAATATACACAAGTACATATAATATACATACATACATAATCATACATACAACATATATATACATATATATATACTACATACATACATACATAACATACATAATACATATATATATATATAATATATATATATATATATATTTATATATATATAATATATATATATATATAGTATATATAATTCAACAATAAAATACAAGGTTGAGGCTCATTAAACAAATAACAAAAATACTAAAACGAGTTAAGAATGAATAAAATATTTAAGAAAACACAAAGGATCAAGAATATAAACTCTAATTAAGAATAAACCAACAAAAAATACTATAAAAAGGATACCAATACCTACACAGAATAATAAACAAACAAAATAAACCCAAAAGGAAAGAAACCTAAAAAACTAGGAGGATGGGACAGGGATCCAACTTCTACTAATAATCCAGTGATCGTCTCTATTCAAATTATTGGGCTTTTTTTTTCTAGGACCTCCCTCAATTTACAATGATGGAAATTACTAACCCTAGCAATGACTTGGCCCTCCTCAATGTTGATGTGATGCTTAGATTTATTTGCATTCTCTACCAAAGAAGAGGATCCAGTCCTATCATACTTGATGTCAGTGACATGTTCACAAATCCTTTGATTAATCGAGCGACCAGTCTCACCAATGTAGGGAGTCCCACAAGAGAATGGGATAATGTAAGCACCGTTCATATTCTTAGGATCCACTGGGTATTTTACAGATCTAAGGGAGCTCCAAATGGTATTTAAAGGCCTAAGGGTTGAAGCCACCTTATGCTTCCTTAGGATTTTCACAATCTTGTCAGTGGTCACTTGGATAGAAGGAATATGAACACCAGAAAATTGATCCTTGGTATCCTTCTTAGCCCTACGCCCTTTTTGAGCTTTGAGGAAAGCCTTAGTACATTGGTGTTTACTATACCCATTATTAAAGAAAACACTTGGGAGATGTGCTTTCTCTTCATTGAGATGGTTGCTATAAGAAACTTTTAAATCTCTAGTTGCTAAGGTGTTGAGAAAACCAAGCTTTCAAGCTGGGAAATGATGAGAATTAGCATGAATATATTGTTTCATATGAGTTTCCTTATTAAATACATGATGAGAAGAGAGCCATCATCATTCCTTGAGAGGACGATGTCAAGGAAGGGGAGACTACCGTTACTTTCAAATTCCATGGTGAACTTTATGGAACTAGATTAATTGTTAAGATGGAGGGAAAACAGTTCCAACTCTTCCTTACCATGGGACCAAATGACACAAGTATCATCCATAAACCTCTTCCACATCTTAGGTAGAATATGAGAAGAAGCCAAGGCCTTTGATTCAAAATCCACCACAAATAGATTAGCTACCACAAGGGAGAGGGGCTAACCCTTGGTGACATCGCATGTTTGCTCATAGAATTCCCCATCGATTGAAAATAAAGTAGAAGTAAGACAAATACCAACTAAATTAGCCTTATCATTATCCATAATGCACTTGATGACTTTGATGGCCTCGTTGATAGGGATATTAGTGTAGAGGGAGACCACATCAAAGCTCAGAAGCTTGTCATCCAGATCAAGCTTGAAACTCTTTAACTCATTTACAAACGATGCAAAGTCCTTAACAAAGGATTTTGTATGGCCAACAAGGGGCTTCAGAGTCTCAGCTAAATATTTAGCAAGAAGATAATTTGGCCCTCCTATCGTGTTGACAATGGGTCTTAGAGGAGCCCCTTCCCTATGAATCTTTGGTAGACCATATATTCTAGGGGTAAGAGGGAAACTCTATAAGTTTATGACTGAGCGAGTTGATCGAGATATTGACCTTTATAGCAAGAGCCACACTTTTGGAAATATTCTTCAGGGGATCCTTGTTGAGTTTCCTATAGCTCCTGCTATTATGGAGGTGGTCCAACATATTCCTATGGTAATCATCCTTGTCAAGAAGAACCAAAACAACAGCTTTTTCATCTTTAGGAACAACAATATTCTTATTATTGTTTCAAAATTTGAGAGCGTCAAACTGAGGTTTGTTGATGTTGTTCTTGGGTGGATTTTCCTTTCTAAGGACAACCAAATAGTCTTGATGAATGATATATTTAGTGAAATTTGGTAAGTCTTTAATACCATATTCAACATCACAGATGATACCATCGACTGGGATCTTTCTAGGAGTAAGAGAAAAGTTTAAACCTTTCTCCAAAAACTAAAGTTAGGGGGATCAAAGGAATATCTAGAGAGATTGACAACTTTATTACTAGAAGAGGAAATAAAATTGGAACAAACATTATTATCCAAACTTGGAGTCTTATTACCAATCCTCATATTAT
Source organism: Pinus taeda (assembly GCA_000404065.3). Lineage (NCBI taxonomy): Eukaryota > Viridiplantae > Streptophyta > Pinopsida > Pinales > Pinaceae > Pinus > Pinus taeda. The sequence continues at coordinate 26,958 of APFE030623862.1, forward strand.
TAGTATTATCAAAATTGAAAGCAGAGTCATTAACCTCATTAATATTATTATTAACCCCAGCGATATTATTGTTATACAAATTATTATTATTATCAAAAAATAAAGTATTATTTCTATTCCTAATATTATTATTCCTATCAAAATTGAAAATATAGTCACTATTATTATTATTATTCTTATTATTATTGTTATTTCTATATTCGGGCTTCTCTCTTCTGTGATCCATAATGAATTAAGCAAAGTATTTCAATAGAAATCACATAAGAGAAATTTTTGGCCGACGTTTTTCAAACAACAAGTGTGGTTCATCATCTTGTCCTCATGATGAACCATGCTTGTTGGCTCAAACACGTCGGCCAAAAATTTCTCTCTTATGTGATTTATACTGAAAGACTTTGTTAATTATAATTTATTGAATTGAATATTTAAAAAATTATTATTAATAGAACCACTTCAGTTATTGGTGTCCTTTATATAGTATTTGTTGTTATTTATTCTTCATTAGAGTTTATATTCTTGATCCTTCGTGTTTTCCTAAATATTTTATCGTTCTTAACTCCTTTTAGTATTTTTGTTATTTGTTTAATGGGCTTCAACCTTGTATTTTATTATGTTGAATCTAATTATATATTATATATATATAAATATATATATATAAATATATATAATATATTGATTTTAATAAAATTAATTTAATATTATTTTTCAAAAACTAGCCGTTTAATATAGTTGTTTTACCTAACAATATTTGTTTTAAAATAAATTAGTATCTATTTTAATAAACTAATTTAAATATTATTCTTCAAAATCTAGCTATTTAATATTGTCGCTACTTAATGTTAATATCATAATTTAAATATAATTATTCAAAAATTGTCGTTATTTGAATTTTGCTCTACATTGCTCTCTATTTAAGTCATTTCCATGGTCTGCCTTTTCTTCTGGCGATGATTATGAATCACACTGGTTGGTTCAAAACATGTCAGCAAAAAAAAATTGTTATGTGATTTCTACCGAAAGACTTTTCGTAAAGGCAGGGTTATGAGAAAAAAAACTCAAATATGTAGAATCATGACAAGATCTGAAGAGAAGCCTCATGACAACCAAATAGAATTCAAATCTACAAAAATTATTGAGTGCCTAGGTAACAAGAAAGGAAGATACATGTTGATGGATAAATTCAAAGAATATTCGAGATCATAATAGTCATGTCTCTAATACCAAGTTAGAATATTAGATATACTAAACTAGATATATATCTTTGTAACCAAAAATATATCAAAATATAAATAAGAAAAGAAAGAGAAAAAGGAAAAATAATGCAACAATATACGTGGTTCACCGAATTGGGCTACATCCATGGGAATGTTGTCTTCTATTATCTTCATAAATCTCCTACAATCTTACAAAGAGAGAAACTACAAATAACCCGATACAAATAGAAATATGTTGTGAGCACATGATAAGATGTGACGGTATCAAAAAATGGTATATACCTTAAGAGGCTCCCTTGACCCTATTATATACCCAAATATGTGGAGGAATTAATCTCACATATTAAATGTGGATAATATAATTCTCCAAAATAACACCTCTTTATATAATAAATGCATACAAGAGTATATTACGCCATAATAAATATCATATATAATGTATTACTCTTTTACTTAAGACTGTGGACAACTTCCGACATAATACAAAGACGTTATTACCTTCCAAGGAATACAATATATTCCATAGATATAAAGTTGAAGAGTCATGTAAAGTCGAAAAGTCTTAAGAAGTAAAACTGTCATGAGGAAAGTCGAAGAGTCACAAGGGTCAGTTATTCCCCCTTGGCTATATATACCCCCTCATTGTATGAGCAAAATAATTTTCACCTTGGCTCCTCCTACATAGCCTTGAGAGTTTGTAGTTTATTCTTTGAGGAGAGAGGAGTGGCTCCAATGTCCCACTACTAGGGCTAGTGATGTATGGAGTACAGATGTGTCTTGGAACTTTTTCTTAATTCAGAAGCCTATCTCAGGCCAACACATTTTCATGCATGTTTTGTGTCCATTTATAAAATTATTATTTAAACGTCTGTAATGAATGCTTGCTTAACCTGTACTAAGATAGTTGTACTACTTCGATTATTTTAGTACTTACATTGTTGAAGATGTGTTGTATTGGTTATCAATTTTTTCACGTCCATGTGGACTACTCCATTGGACATTAGACAAACCATCCTTGTGTTTTCTTGGTTTTAACAACTGTCACTCCTATGTGGACTATTCTGTTGGATGGTGTACATGTTTTCCCTTGAACTTTGGTTTTAACCACTGCCGCATCTGTTGTGGAGTATTCTGCCAGATGTTGTACATACGCTTGTTGTTTTCACATGTGTTTCTTCCTGGGTTGGGACTACTCCCTCTCATCAAAAGGGTCACTTCACTCTCCCCTTTTATAATAAGAGGACTTAGACATGAGTTACATTATGCACTCACCACGCACACGTACCTTGTTGTATGAAGATACCATCATAACACTCACACATGCTGACAACTAGAGCCAAAACAGATCCTTAAGATAATGGAAATCAGGCCATTGTACCAGATGAGACTCCTACACCAAAGGGTGTGAGGTCTAGTTGGGACTTCATACCAAGGAGATGCCCTTTGTTGGTAGGTCCAGCACCATCAACAATATGGCAATAGAAGGAGGGCCAGATGACAAGCTGACCCCATCACATTAGGTTTGAATCTCTTATCTACAATGTCTCATACACCAATCGTTCTCTCGGTGTGTTTCTCCTATTTTTCCCTTGATAAAATTTCACTCCCCGGTGAGCTTCTCAATCACTTATCTGAGTTAAAGTTTGATGGTGAGGATGAAACATACATATCCAAGAACATTTATGATTTTCTTCAAATTTTCCAAACTTATGAAATTGATAACGAAGAGTCTTCTTGTGTTCTCCTCTTCCTCACCATTGAAGGTCTTGCTAATCGATGGTGTCATACCTTGTCATCTGCTTCTGTCCATTCCCTTCTCCCTTTCCTCGAGGATATCCATCAATCCTTTAGTAAGTACAACTATGAAGATGTTTTTCGAAGAATCAACCTATTAATAATGGAGCCTAATGAATTAGATGAGAAATTTTCTAATCAATTTCTTCACCTTTGGTATAAAATTTTGGAAGAATATTTGAACTAGGATTTCTTGAAACAAGAGTTCAATCGCTTGGTTCATGTCTCTTCATACGGTGAACCTGAACCTCCCAATTTTTTAACTTTCCCAACACTTGTGGATCGTGAGGCACCTCAGATTGTAGAGGAGGATCCCAACACCCCATTTGTTCCTTTTCCTCCTTCTTTTCCAGTCCCGATATGGGTACCCCCTTGCGTTCATTGCAAAGCTGAGGAATTTGCACATCGTGTCCCCATCCCATATTCTCATCTATTTCTCGCTTCCATGGAGGAAGATCTAGAATGGCTCAGGGAGCCTATAGCCAAGACTCACTGCTCCATTCTGAAAGAGGACATCATCATTCACAACTTAAGTCTCAATGTTGATTTACCTCTCTACCATCCTCCATCATTCAAAATACATGACTCCTTGTACCACAAATCACTTGATCAATCTGTTTCGTGAGCTAGCTGTGCACATTCTCTTGATTCTCAAGTTGTTGGCTCAAATTGTGGTCAGGTGAAAGATAGTCACATTACGCTGGAAAAGGATCAAAAAGGTGAGGACATTATCAATTCTCCCTCTTTGATTCAAAATTTTCCACATCAAAACAATGGGCTTCCATTCTCTAACAATTATGAATCTGTGAATCTCGGTGAAACATCTTGTATAATTAATCCTTTTGATTAACCCCTAATGTTGGGTAGTCATCACTCCCGTGCTTCCATATGTGACAGATTCCCAAGCACATCATGTTATCTTCCATTTATGATGAATACTCTAACTCAGATCTAGAATTTCCAGCACTCAAAGAAGATGTTCATATCGAAACTTCCTCTTCACCTCACTTGCCCATGTGTCCTACCATTCACAATGCATCCACATGCATTGGAGATACACCATGTTCTCTTACTTCTTCATTTGATGAGTTATCTCCTCAATTGACACAAGGTAGTGAGGTTATCCATGATGAAGTTAAAAATAGTTAATCACAGAGTGTACTTCCCATTCCGTGTAATCTCTTCTATTGCATGAAGATAACTCTTCAAGTTAGCTTGCTGAAGCTCAAAAATCTAGTGCAACCCATGAGAGAGATGGCTACCATCCTAAGAGAAATTTTGAAATTAGCAACAACAACCATCTTCAAGCCATGCATGATCTGGTTCAAACTTCAAAATATGATTTTGCAATTCTAGAAATTTCAGGACGTGTAAGGGAGTCGAGGTACTTCAACGTCCGTTGATGGTTATGTCAGGACCTTGTGACTCTGGTAAGCCTTCAGAACCCAATCAGATCTGGTTTCTCATGCACAATCCATTTATCTACATGGTTGCACTCAATGTGAATTCACATGTAAAAACTATTTGGTATTTCGGATGTGATCTCTCAAATTTTCAAAATTTCACTTGTCTAAATTCAAAAATTTGTCACAGTGCATCAATCTTCTATCTACATCTAACTGTACAAGAGAGGATTCATTAAACCTTACATCTCTGTTGATGATGATTTTGCGGGTAGTAGGATCCCACAATCTAAATCCCTTTGTTCCATCACCATATCCAACAAAGACATACCTTTTCGATTTCAGATCTAATTTAGTTCGCTGATGTTTAGGAACTAGAGCATATGCATCACAACCAAACACTGAGTTTAGAATAGTCACAAGGGTGTCCTGTCCATACCTCTTGCGGAACATTGCAGTCTATTTCCGTTGATGGAGATCGGTTTATCACATAACAAGCAGTTTCCACTGCTTCCATCCACAACTCCTTCGGCAACCCAGCGTTACTCAGCATACACCTTGCTCTCTCTAGAAGAGTCCTGTTCATGCGTTCAGCAACTCCATTCTGCTGAGGAGTATAAACCGTGGTCTTATGTCTCTCGATCCCTGCATCCTTGCAATAGCTGTCAAACTCTTTTGAAGTAAACTCACCACCATTGTCAGTTCTTAAACATTTTATTGTTCTACCAGTGCTGTTTTCTACCAATGCTCTAAACTGCTTGAAAATTGTAAACACATCAGACTTCTTTTTCAACATGAAGACCCAAACTTTCCGAGAAAAGTCATCAATGAATGATACAAAATAAGACGAACCACCAAATGAAGCTATAGGAGCTGGACCCCACACATCTGAATGGATATAATCAAGTATACCTTTACTAGTATGTTTTCCTGTTTTAAACTTTTGTTTACTTTGTTTACCAAACAGACAATGTTTACAAAAATCCAATTTTCCAGATCTTAGATTATGAAGTAACTTCCGGTCAGCCAAAATTTTCAATCCTCTTTCACTCATATGTCCCAGTCTTTGATGCCATAAGTGAATGGAACTACTGTCATGTTCAGACACAGACGCATGATCTGACCCAGTTCTACCTTCTAACTGAAATAGATTTCCTACTTTCTTAGCCTTCATTACTAGTAAGATACCTTTATAGATTTTCATAACTCCACCTTGAATTACTGTTTTATATCCATTTGAATCAAGTGCTCCTAATGAAATCAAATTTTTCCTTAGATCTGGTACATGCCTCACATCAGTTAATATTTTGGTTGTGCCATCAAACATTTGTAGTTGTATGCTTCCAAT
>APFE030623868.1:0-11837 GCA_000404065.3 Pinus taeda
TACAGTCAGATTTAAATGATGATGAAGATCATGCAAGTCAAGACGAGGATGATGATAATATTAACTACTTGAAATATCATATGGATATTGATAATCATACACTAGATGACATTGTTGCGGTCAATGATGCTAATGACCAAGATTTCTAAATTTTCAGAGTTATTTGTAATATTTGTTTAAAAAATGATGATTCTTATGGCCTAAACTTTGAAATGCTTCAATTTTATCTGTGTCAATACAAATTATCTATTGCAATATCATTAAAGTGTTCAATATATGGTATGAATTGTTTGGCAAAAAAAATAGGATTACTTGAATGTTTTTTCCATTCATTTTATATCAACATATGTTCGTGAAGACAAAAAGTTAATAAATATTAATTCTCGTATCTCACAATGATTTGAATAAAAAAGATTTTTAACTTCATTATTTTTATATTGTTTTCATTTTAATGTTGGTCAAACCACTCTTACATTTAATTATTGATCCAAGTAGGCTTTAATTTTTACAAGGATTTCATGCAAAGTCTATGTTAAGGCAGATGATGAATAGTATAAAATAATCTCAATCCAAAGTCATTGGACACACACTCTCAGCAATCAACAAATCTATTACACACTTCACAAAGATTCAATGTGAAGAAATACTGCAGAATAAACTATTTTTTTATTCAACCACTCTCAGAGCACTCTTGAATACCATCACTCATTCAATTTGCACACATAAAAGGAAGTGCAATCCAAATTGTAAAAACAAAACAAATAATTCACTACCACACTAAACTAAGGGACCAATCCAGGAGTAAGTTGTCACGCCATCCAAATCTTACTGTAATTAAATATATTACACATGATTAAATATAACAGCAGCAAGGTGACCTAAGGGTGATTGCCCTGACAGACTAATGATTGCATGCATGTGCAAGGCATCCTTATGCTCATGTAAAATAGGGACTCATTACTCCACCCATCCCATCTCCTCAGAATGCACAGACCACCATGTCAATCGAGGCTCTTTATCCTGCAGCGACCTGGCCTCCCTGGAATTCCTTCTCTAATTTTTTCCCCCCTGATCCTTGCTTCTCCCTCTGACATCATCTCTACACCTCGCTTCTCCTGCATCACACTCATGAGTGGTGACAAAGGGAGAGGTCATCGCCCAGGTTAGGGAAGAGTTCATGGACGACCCCAAACCACCCTGGAAAACACCTCCATAGCCACTATGTTTGAGTACAACATACCTGATCACATTCGTAGAGAGGTGGTGGCCATGGAAGAAGAGGAGACTTGTCGTGGACGTTCATCCATCTAAGCCCTATGCAACCTCCTATATAGGAATCTAAAGGGAAAGGGAGAAACTAAAATTAAGGACACCAATCGAATTGTTGAGATCTTCGCGCTCTTCAACCTCTTTCCCTCCTCCCTAAATTGTTTAGTGAGAGGCATGGACATTGACTATCCTCCCAATGTCCCTTCCCCTAATGTGTCTCTTACGCACTCCCCTCTAGCCAGTTCATCCTCTCCCCCCTCTCGTAAATATTGTCTTCCTCCCTATCTGTCCCTCACTCCCTCGAGGATGACTAAAGCTCCCTCCACTTCTCCCCCTCGACCTAACTCATACAGGTGTTTTGTTGTGGAGGAGCTTCTGGAGGCTACCAATTTGGTGCAGTCTTGTGGCATTTATTAGGCACGTGGTGGCTCCATTTCAGCATCATTTTGGATTCATAACAACATGCGCAATCCGACAACCACTTGATCATCACAAGGTTAGTTCTCTCTCCTTATTTTTGTTTGATGGCTTGCAGAACAGTCTCGTTTTTGGCTCATTGGTGATCAGTGCAATAACACCCCTCATGCTCAGCCCATAAGTTCCAAGTTTGCGACTGAAGCACCCCCTGTTTTGTTGCAATTCACATTTTCTACCACCCCTTAGGCTATTATCTAGACGCTGCGAGGCTCAAACCTCCCGTGTAATTTGTATGGCCACATTTTTTTGAAACAATTTTGAAGCTGTAAGATTTGGTCTCCCCCTTTAGGGGCAAAGAAATTTTGATTTTTCTCTCTGGTTTCCTCGTTCTAAGGCATATATGAACCTCATGGTTGCAAATACTGTATATTTTGTTCAGTTAATATAATTTTCAAGATATGGTATGAATTGTTGGCAGAAAAAAGATAGAAATACTTGAATGCTTCTTCCATTCATTTTGTATCAACATATGTTTGTGAAGATATAAAAGTTAATAAAATATTAAGTCACGAATTTCATAATGAATAAGAAACTTTTTAAACTTTATTATTTTTATATTGTTTGCATTTCAATGTTGGTTGACCCACTCTTTTATTTAATTATCAATCTAGGTAGGCTTTAATTTTTACAAGGTTGTCGTGCAAATTCTATGCTAAGGCAAATGATGACTAGTATAAAATAATCTCAACCCAAAGTTCTTGCACACACACTCTCAGCAATCAACAAAATTATTACACACTCCACACAGATTCAATGAGAAGAAATATTGCAGAATAAGCTACTTTGTCATTTAACCACTCTCATAACACTCCTGAAAATCATCACTCATTCAATATGCACACATAAACGGAAGTGCAATCCAAACTATAACATCGAAGCAAATAATTCATTGCCACACTAAATTGAGGATTGATCCAAGGCTTAAGTTGTCACACCATCCAAAGCTTACTACAATTAATTAAATTACACATAAAATTAACTATACCAACAATAGTAACAAAAATCACATAAACGAGAAATATGTATGCAATCTATCATTCAACCACTCTCATAGCACTCTTGAAAACCATCACTCATTCTGCAATCTACAAACATAAAAGGAAGTGCAATCCAAATTTGCAACAACAAAGCAAATAATTCTATGCCACACTAAACTAAGAGAACTGCCCAGTGTAGGTTTTAACCCCGTACATAAATTACTTGCATATGAATTCTAAAATTAGAAAATAAACAATGGCGAGAGCATAACACATAAAACAAATATACACAGAGATTTTCCCCTAGATCCCAAAATCGGGACTACTAGATTGATTTTTCATTACGTTCTTTTCAATGTTACAATACATATATATACATGTCGAAGCATCCACAAACCCCAATCCATTAACCCTGGATTAGAACATAGTCGTAGTTCCCTTGTCTGGATCTACAAAATACCATGGACTGAAAACCATTGCGCCCAAAACCATGTGCGAAAACCATGCACAAAACCATAGGTACGTTCGCCCTAATATAGGGTCCAAAAAAAAAATCCTGGTGCACTGCCCTGGACCGTATAGAGGAGGGCGGTAGCCCCCCTCAAACCCTTTGTGACCCCCCCACTGCGCATCGGCACAACAAAGGGGGATAGTCGTGGAAAAAATATAGCACAACCCAACAATATCCCACTTGTTGTTTTCTTTCCACAGGAGAGCTTAGTTATTTATCCATCCCTGCAATGCCCATTGTTTCTCTACACCAAGAAAACTTCTAAAAGCTCACAGACTTTTTCAATGCATCTGCAATACTCTTCAAAGTGTCCACCTTTACCAACAACACCTTTCTATCTTCTATCATATCCCTCACAAAGTGATATTAAACATTAATGTGTTTTGTCTTTGAATGGTAAGCAGGGTTATTTTCCAAGAAAATTGCAATTTGGCTGTCACAGTCTATCATTATATCTCCCTGTACTAACCTCATACTTGAACACAATCTCTACAACCAAATTGCTTCCTTGCTTGCATGAGTGTTTGCCATGAATTTTGCCTCTATAGTTGATAGTGCCACTATAGATTGTTTCTTACTCATCCAACTAACTGCACCTCCAAATAGGTTAAACACATACCCACTTGTAGATCTTCTCTGATCTAGATCTCCAGCGCAATCTACATCACAAAGCCATGGATATCCAAAACTTTGTCCAATCCTAGTCTTCCTTGATAGCACAAACCATAATCACTAGTGCCATGCAAATACCTGAAAACTCACTTCACTATTGTCCATTGCTCCTTCCCTGGTTTTGACATAAACCTGCTCAATACTCCCACTACATGTGCGATGTCTGGTCTAGTACATACTATCGCATACATCAGGCTACCGACTGCACTTGCATATGGAACATGGGACATGTCCTCTTCATCTTCTTGTGTCTTGGGACACTCTTCAACAGATAACTTTACACCTATAGGAATAGGAACCTTCACTGGTTTATTGCCATGCATATTAAACCTCTGCAATATTGTCTCGACATACTTCTTATGGTTTAACCAGCACTTCCTCTTTGCCCGATCTCTTTTAATTTCCATGCCCAAAATATAGTTTACAGCACCAATATCTTTCATGTCGAATTTGGAGGACAATTGGGTCTTCAAATCCTGGATAATTTCTTTGTCATTTCCAACCAGCAACATATCATCCACATACAAGACCAAATAAATAACATGGTCACCAATTAATTTTAAATACACAGTGATTTGCTTTGCTTATGGTGAAGCCAAGTCCCCGTATAAATGTATCAAATTTCTGATACCACATCCTTGGTGGCTGTTTTAACCCATACATAGACTTTTTTAACTTGCATAACAATGTTTTCTTACCCTTCACCGCAAAGCCTTCAGGTTTCTTCATGTAGATCTCTTCTTCCAGATCACTGTGATATAGAATTGACCCTTCCAGCGCAAACCTAGTTGAAGTAAAAACATATTTGGATGTGGAAATACAAATAATGGAAATTTGAAATGAAGATCCAACTACCAACAAAGCAACATTAGTGCATGAAGACAATCATATATCAACAATAAATCAAGAAAGCACTACAAGTACAAGGGGAAGTCATGCTATAAAGACACCTTATCAACATCCCAATCACAAAAGCATGAATGTTAACTAGTTGATGTATCAACATCACTGATGATAGAAATAATTAACATATCTCCCAAAGAATAATGATATTAGTATTATTAAGTCCCATAGTAACAATTTATATTGGGAATCCTCTAAGTGCAACATTCCACAAAAGATCGAATTAGGATGGTCAAATCCTTTTATAATCCGACAAGTATGCTTAGTATTTAGAAGTTCATATCATCTCATATCATCAACTATGATAGCTCCAAGAAGAAAGAATTATGTGAAGACATTACAAGTCAGGGAATCAAATGTCAAGCCCTTCCATAAATATGCTTTGAGGACAAAATATTTATAAACAGGAAAGCAATGTAATAAATATAAATATCCACATCAATAAGTAATAATTAATAACTAGTGAAGAGATACATCTCTAAAGGACATGATTTTAATGAATGCACACCCCACCTAAGTATTTATAATGGGGCCCTTAATGTACTATCATCATATCGTTTTTTTAATACAGTTATTCAATATATATTCTTTTTATCCTAAATGGATTTCTTTATATTCCAAATATTTTCGATATTTAATCAGTGAGCCAAATTGGTTATCATAGTCATCATGCCTCCTCTTACTCAACATAGTATTTTAGCCTTATTGTGGAGTGTTGAGTGTAAAGGTAACACCTCCACTTTGAAGAGTTGAAATGTCCACATGCCCAAAACTCTACATTGGTTTTCCTTGTCCTTTTTCACAATTCATTGACCTTACTTTGTTATAGAGTGTGTAATGTGTAAATACCACTTCTACTCCAACTCCTCCATACCTAGATGTTGCAAAAACCCTTCACCTTTCAAAAAGTGTTCATGAACTTCTCTAAAGCATCAAGCAATAGGCCCCTCCAAGGTTTTGGTGAAGACTTCAAGCCAATATTTTTACGATAAAGGCTATTAAACCTGCAAATTTAATGACTTGTGCATATTGTCCTTAACCTATTACTTAATGTGATATTGGATCCAATACTTAAACCCATTTTGGATCACCTGGATTCCACAAAACTATAACCTATCATTTCCCCATCTAATATCTAGGAGACATGATTTTTTTCAGGCATTCCCTAGATGCTTCAGGCTCTCTCATCGACTTAGATGTCCACACAGTAGATGTGCATGTACTAATCACTTAAATATGGTTTTCAACTCTATGTGAACCCTTAGGGTAGGGGATGCTGCCCTAGCTAGGAGACTTGACACATTCATGATCAAAATCCCCCTGCTTCAGAGATTGACCAGATACAAACAATGGGTGGGGGCAAGGGGAAAATCTGACCATTCTCCTATTTATCTGGAGATTATGGGACCTGATGCCAAGCCAAAGGCACCCTTCAAGTTCAATCATGTCTGGCTTCAAGATGAGGAGTATACTAGATTGGTCAAGGACTATTGGGTCTCCCACCCTATATCTAATCACAGATCAGCAGGAGAGGCTTTCTGCCAAAATCTCTATCAGCTTAAACATCTAACCATGGCTTGGGCAAAGGAGAAGAAGGCTAAAGATGATCAGAAGATTTTGGCCATTGAAGCTGAGTTGGAATTACTGATGGATGAAAGGAATCTTGGCTTTACCTCAACAGAAGAGAAGAGCAAGCTGATTGAAGTTGAGAAGCAGAAATACAAGATCCTCAAGGAGAGGGAAGAATCATGGAGATTGAAGAGCAGGGCCATATGGTTAAAGGCAGGAAACGACAACACAAAATTTTACCAAAATTTTGCGAAAGGAAGGAAGACTACTAATACGATCTGGAAAACGCCCCTTCCTAATGGAGAGCATGCAGACAATTTCCAAAAGCTCTCTAGATTGGGCACTTCACACTTTCGGAATCTGTTCAGAGCTCCCCATGAGGTCAATCTAGTTGATATCATTCAAGTGGCTGGACTCTTCCCTCGCTTTGTAGGTGAGGAAGAAGCAAATGAATTGACCTCACCTGTCACTCTGGAGGAACTTGAGGGGGTATTAAAGTGGTTCAAGAAGGATAAAATCTCGGGACCCGATGGGTGGTCTATAGAATTCTATTTGGCTTTTTATGATCTATTGGCCTTGGATCTTCTGCAGGTTGTGGAGGAATACCGATCATCTGGTAGGTTGTTCAATGCTATCAACTCCACCTTCATAGCCCTCATCCCTAAGACTGACTCACCTGCCTCTTCTGATGATTTCCGACCCATCTCCCTCTGCAATTGCCTCTATAAGATCATCTCGAAAATTATTGCCAATCGTATCAGACCTATCCTTTCTCAGCATATCCTCCTTGAACAATTTGCTTTTCTTGAAGATCAACAGATTCATGAAGTGATTGGCATTGCTCAAGAGGCCATTCATTCCATCCGAGCCCGCTGACTAAAAGGTATCATTCTCAAAATTGACCTAGCCAAGGCTTTTGATCGGGTGGACTGGACTTATATCAAAATGTTGCTTATTCACCTGGGCTTCCCCCTCTCATTTACCAATTGGATAATGGCATGCATAACAACCCCTTCATACAGTTTGCTCATTAATTGATCTGCCTCTCCTTTTTTCCATGCTGAAAGGGGGCTCAGGCAAGGTTGCCCGCTCTCTCCGCTCCTCTTTCTGCTGGTTATGGAATGTCTTAGCAGACTCATCTATCACGAAAAGCAGAATGGCAAAGTATCAGGCTTGAAAATTACTAATCAGTGTTACTTAACACATCTCATGTTTGTAGATGATGTCATCATTTTTTTGGATGGAAGTATACGGTATTCCATTACCCTTGATAGGATCCTTGCCTCATTCTACAGAGCGACCGGTATGCTGGCAAACCACTCAAAATCAACCATTTCCCAGGCTTACACTTATGCTCAAGAATCCAATGTAGCTTCGCATCCTTTCCCTTATAACCCTCGACCTCTGGATCAGGGTTTCAAATATTTGGGTTGCTGGATCAAGCCTTTTGGGACACAATATCGCAGACTGGACTTAGCTAATCTCCAAATTTGAGAAAAGGATCTCACACTGGAGCCATGGCTTTCTATCCAGAGCAGGAACGCTTGTGCTCATTAAATCAGTATTGGAAGCCACACCTGTATTCTGGATGGCTTTAGCATGGATACCTAGAGGAATACTTGCCCATCTCAAGCAAATATGTTGTGGATATCTCTGGAATGGAGGACAAGAAAAGCGAGTTTTTGCATGGATTAGTTGGGACAACATTGCTATGCCAAAGAAGTGGGTAGGCTGGGGCCTAAAAGACCTATCATACTTTGCACACGCCTTGGCTACGAAAATGGGATGGACTTTGCTTACCAGGCAAAATCTCTAGTCATCTATCTCATACCATAAATACGTATGGTCCTTACAAGTCATGGACTGGATTCAACTGCCTGGCTGGAACAGAACAGGTATTTCATCAGCGTGGAAAGCCCTATTGTACGCACTCCCCCTCATTCACAATCATCTTACATGGAGAATCAATGATGGATCCAGGGCTCGCATCGGTATGGATCCATGGACAAGAGGAGGAGGGAGATGTTATCTCCCTCGTGAGCTTATTTGATTACTCGATCAACAAAATATTAGAGTAATAGCTCAAATTGCGGACCAGGAGATTCATTCATATTCACACAAGCATGGAAATCTGCAGCTCAGTTAAATTTGCCTCCGGTCTAGCATCAAAATTAGGAGGATTACACGAGTGCTCTGAGTGAATCTCATATTCGCATTAAGGATGGACCTAACGAACTCATGTGGAACAAGGCTGAATCTGGCTATTACTCACCCAAGGAAGGCTACCAGTGTCTGATTAATTGCAAAAAACCATAAATAACTAAGAGCTTGTGGAAGATCATCTGGCAATTAAAGACTCCACCCCAGACAAAACTCTTCTTCTGGTGCATTCTTCGGAACAAGGTCCCTACTGGGGAATCACTTATGCACAAGTTTGTGCATGGTCCCACCTAGTGCATACTATGCAAACAGCAGTCTGAATCGACCACTCATCTGTTTCTTACATGTGGAACCACAAAACAGATATGGAAGGATGTGGCTGAGGAGATCGGGTTCGTGGGGGCATGGGAGGGTGAAAACATCACAGCAGCTTGGGAGGCCTGGAATCGAGCTCATTCTAGAACAAACCGCACATGTCTTCCTATCATCATTTGCTAGGCTATTTGGCTGGCTAGGAACAAAATGATCTTCGAAAATGGCTCGATTCGATGGCAACCTGTTATTGCCAAAATCGTTGCAGCATATCTCGAATTGCCTGAATATACTCCTCCTCGCTCTCGCAGACCATCTGCCCCCAACCCCATAGATCACTCCATACCATGGGCTTTTTTCAATGGAGCTGCTCAACAACATGGATGTGGGGGGGGGCTTTATACTATATCTATCTGATCAACATCATTACAAAGTCAAGATGGGCTTAGGCGTAGGAACGAACAATTTTGTTGAGCTCATAACTCTTCGTAATCTTATGCATTTTGCTTTAAATCATGAATGCAGAGACTTACAGATATATGGAGACTCAAATATTATCATAAATTGGATCAATATGAAATCTAGATGTTACACACACACACTCTTAAATATTCTAGATGAAGTTATGCACCTCAAATCACAATTTAATAACATCATTGTTCGTCATATCTACAGGGAGCATAATCACAGTGCCGACGGATTATCCAAGGAAGCCACACACCTACCAGGAGGACAGTGGATAATCCACGAACAGAGGGGCATCTCTCAGTACCAGTACTACCACATGCCTTATATAGACCAAATCTACCCTTGGGTGGATGACCACTGATTTTTTGATGAACTGACAAGTATATATGATGGTGTAGATAATCTAGTTTTTATTTATGCAACAGCATCCTGCAAGGTGCAATTATGTTTTTATATAGAATACCGATCACAACATCATCCTGCGTGATGATTTTTTGACATTTTGATACAACATCATCCTGCGTGATGATTTTTTGTTTTTTGACACAGACATGTACAGGAATGGTTTATAGATACTATAGCCATGGAGGAAATCCGCATATGCGGAACAACATTTACTATATGTAATTTTTCACAATATAATGAAAGATTATGATTTTTCCGGTGAATTAAAAAAAAAAAAAAACCCTCTATGTGAACCCTTTTTCATCATAAAATTGTATGATATTTTTTAATGGGTCATATCAATCTAGTGTTATGATGATGAAGTCCAGATCTAGATGATATGTCTCACTAGATAATGTCTCCAATATGCTCTTCTTGTATACTTTGCCACAAAGTATGAGTGACGATTTTTATGATACTTTCTTCTTTTTCTTTCATTTGAAGAGATATTGGATCTTCGAGACTTGTATTACAATCTCCTTTGTAAACCTTTGTTCTTACAAAGTTTGAAAGAAGTGATGTCAAGTGGTACAATTACCCCCACACAAATATAGCATTATATGGTATGCTCAAACTAAAGCCTCATTTTATCTACACAAGGGCATCCCAGTGTCTCAGAAAAAGACAACTTGCCCTTGTCCCCACCCTTTATCTTTCCACTATAGTTGAGGATATCATCCCTAAATGTTGTTGAGTACCTCTGCATCCGTACTTTCCACTATAGTTGAGGATATCATCCCCAAATGTAGTTGAGTATCTTTCCACTATAGTTGAGGATATCATCCCTAAATGTAGTTGAGTATCTTTCCACTATAGTTGAGGATATCATCCCCTTTTTCTAACTTATCACAAATAGCGCCTTCTAATCGCAAATCTCATTAATGAAAACAACCCTCAATGTCCTCATTGTTCTTTGGAGTGGCCTCTTTGTATCAACCAAAGTCTTTTGTTGCTGCCCAATTAGGATTTACATGAGATGCTCTATCCTTCACCAAAATTGATACGCTTGTCCATCTCTCACCCCATGTTCGATGCCTACACGTTATGTCCTCCGGTTAACCTACAAGGGTCAGGGCTCTGAGTCAATTATCCAACAAACCAGTAAGTAGTCTGAGTACAACTTTCGTTATTTAGATCACAATTCGAATGATCTGCATCCGTTGGGATTTTTCATGAACCCCTTTAGTCACAGTTTGAAGATGGTGAATTGCAGATACCCTTCGTTGACATTTGAGTACTACGAACCTTACCAGAAAGGCCATCGAAAGAGGGGTGGGTGCAGTGTCCATTATCCCACAATCTGAAGAAAGCTTGATACACAACATTCAAATTGCCCCATTTGCGGTGACGTCCATCGGTATTTCGCCAACTAAGAAATGCTCGAATTGCTATTTCTGTTGCTCACATTTCAATTTGAACGATCTGGGTCGAATCATATTGCTCGCAAACCTCATAACTCCCCATCTTCAAATCCCAATTTGAAAATGACGAGACTGCAGATCTGCATTGTTAACATTAGAGCTGCGAGATGCAGAGCGAAAGCCTGCCAGAAAAACCGGATGTGCGAGGAAAGATAGTGTGGTTATCATGAAACATCTGGAAACCATTGTTGATGGGAATAACTTCCCAGTTGACCCTAGTTCAAGATTTTGTTCAAGAAATATCACTCCATTTATCAGAATAACAAAGAATTTACTAGGGATCTTCAATAGAGCCTAATGTAGCCTCACCCATGTAGAACTGACCCCAACAAAAAAAAAAATCTACCATCGAAGCCCGGCTACCTAAGAATTTAGACTTCAAAGTTCATCCTCTGAAACCATCTTGGCTTCAGATTGTAGGTATCCTTAAAGTCATCCAAATAGATAAGGTACGTTCGCAGGGTTATTCGTCATTAAAGTGTTTTGTAAAATAGTTTTCGTGCAGCTTGACTTTGGCATTTATCAAAATATGGTTTGTACCCTCAATTTTTTATGTGAGGCAATTGGTAAAATTCAAGGAAAAAGTACATACACACATATTCTATATAGTGCATGTCCACTGAAACTCTTCAGTGATTACATAAAATACCCCAA
>APFE030623875.1:0-15067 GCA_000404065.3 Pinus taeda
CTCTCTCTCTCCCTCCTATATTTAATATTAAAAACAACATTATAATATCAAACTTGTAAAACAAGTGATTTGAATAATATTAAAAACAACATTATAATATCAAACTTGTAAAACAAGTGATTTGAATAAAAAACTCATCATGAAAAATTCCATGATAAGCAATGGTACCCCTTGAATATAATCCATGTGGCCCAATATTCACTTTATGTTAAATGGGCAGTATATAACTCTATATAGTATTGAATCCAGAGGCGATAATATTGAATACTATTGAATTTATATAATATTGAATACTATTGAATTTATAGGCTATGTGTAACACCCAATGATGCACCAACATTTACTTTTACCAAGTTTTATTTATTACTGTCAATATTTATTCTATTTAATCTGGATTAAAACAGTTGGGCTGAAAAGCCAGAACATATGTTGTTAATGATTAATTAAAAGAATTTGATCAGTTTGTAAAAGAACTGAAGAATCAATTAAAATAAGTTATGAAAACAGTTACAAGTAGTTCCCCATCTTTTCCTTCAAAAAGGGAAATGATAGAACCCTGAAGTGGTTGGGAAAAAGGAAAGGGGACTATGCGTGATTAATTTTCCTAGAGCTGGACGATTTAGCTAGTGGGAAAGAACTGTGATAAAAACTGTAGGGTACAAGACTTGAGGCTAGACATAGTCCTAATGCCCAAGGTACCAAACTGTTTTATTCACTGTCAGGAGTTAGAAGAGCTCAGAGGGGGATTCTGTATGTGATTTCCAGATCTGAGGCTGGGTGGAGAGAACTTCCAAAATGAAGGAGTTACGTGCATGATTCACAATCAATGCAGGAAAACAGATAAGTAGTGTTACTGTGTTTAATAATCATCAATAGGAAAAGATTAATTGTCTTCTTTTACGTAATGAACAAGTTAACATGTTAGTTAATTATTAATGATATTCTGTCATTGATAATAATAGGCATATCATCATTAGTTACATTTCAGTATTTTCACACTTTTACATGCAATCAGTGCATAAAAGGAATAACAACAATATTTCACTTGCACAACAATAATCAAATACAACAATTATTCTAAGCATCAAAGAAATGAATGAATTACAGTATAAGAACAAATATCCCTTTTATTTTTTGAGTATAAACTGTCTTATTGGAATTTAAAAGCTCACTGAATAATTATACCAGAATATGGAAACAATTGATTTATGGAATTTCATAAGTACCTCCCTATCTAACCATAACAGGAGAACATATAAAGAATGATGGAACTATTGAACATGCATTTGTATAGTAAACAAATGATAACCCTGAGGGTTTGTATGGCTCTCGGTCAAGTTCTAGGAAGAACCCTCATGAGCCAATTGCCTTGGTTACGCTTCAACTCTATCATTCAAAGATTGCAAACTCTTAAACATAGTGGAAAAGAACAGAGGTGACCATTAACTAAATATACAAATCAAACATTTAACAACTGTGAGTTAAATACAGGGTTTCAATCGTCCAAACTAAACCTTAGAGAATAAACCCTGACTGTGAACTATTATAACATTGATTTATACAGAATGTGAATCAAAACACCACTATAATATACATTCATAAACCCTCAAACACGAATGTGTACATGAAAACCTTCACACAAAACCCTTAATGGAGGTTCATTGAAACTAATATTGTGCCTTTGGAAGAACTCCACAAAGGCCATCAATCCTACATAAAGTACAATTATAGTTTGATAACAACCATAGCATCCAGCCGACAAAGATTTAAGAGTTCAGTATAAACAAAATTAACATAGTTCCTCAGATAACGAAAGTCTATTGCCAGAAATGAAAACGCTAGGACAGACTTGAGTAATGACCAAATTGAAAACGAAGACAACAAAGTGTGGTAAGAGAGTAGCCCCTTTCCAAAAACCCTTTGCCAGATATGGAGATTCACACCGCTGTCAAACGTACCTACAAGTAGATAATTCCATAGAGTAAGCATGGAACCCAAGTCGGAAGGAAGTTGTGCTAGCAGCAAAACACTTACTTAAGGAAGAAATTACCTGAGAGGAGGCTTGCTGAGCCATGAGCTACGAAGTATACCTATTAGAGTAGTATTAATGTTAATGGATGCTTGAGAGTAAACTTTTAGAATTCACCATTTCGATCTTATGCCCTTACCTTAGGTTGCTGCATGAGCCCAACACGTCCCTATAGGGAAATGAGTCAAACCATTGACGGTTTCACTTGTTGCATGAGGTGCATGAGGGAAGATAAGAACAACATAGGCCAGCATCCTGAATATCAATACAGAAATGTATAGTAAATATCTACAGAGAAATATAAAATGAATGCTAATGGATTAAGAATAGCAGAGAAGTTAAAAAAGCCTTCATTGCCTTCGGAGTATACCTATAAGCTCGATGAGATAGTCATGGCAGAGAGACTATCAATATCACTATCTTGTCACCCTCTGTCGTAGAGCCGAATAGCAACCCTGTAGCATGACCAAATAACCCAAACCTTGCCTAGTCTGTGTAATATTCCACTGGTTAATCCCCAAATCATGAAGGCCGTGGATCTCACCCAATCTGACGGTGCAGATCAAGCCATGTGCCGCAGTCAAGACCCTTCTAACTAGTCTCATCAACCTTAATTGCAGAGTAGTGGTGTTGTAACACACCCCGGGTAAATGTGAATATAAAAAAAAACATAATAGGAACATAAATACAATAAAAATATCAGCCTTCAAAATCCATATATACATCATTGCATTTTGACATGGAAATCAAGGGAATGAATTCTTTTCATTAATAATGCAATGAACCAACTGGTGATGGGACTACCACATTCCACCCGACCATAGATTGGCTGAGCCAAGTCTCTCTTCAGCCAATCACCCCCATGCCATATTCCAAGCATGAATGTGGGACTCATAGAACACGTCAAAAAACACCAATCAATGTGGATGCCAACGGAGTTCTCCGCCTACACTGTGAAGAATTTAAGTGCCTCCTAGTCTCTCAGGCTTTACTGTGCATCCGCTGTCTGATCCAGGGATCACTAGGCCCTACACTGAGACATACTCTCCAGGCTTTACCATGCATTCCATCCCAGAATCACTAGGCCCAACGGAGAGAAAATCCACCTCTTGGCTTTACCGTATATCCCTCCATTCACTGGAAAGGATTCCTAGGCCCACCGAGGCACACAATTTGGCTTTACCACAACCCACAGTCTGGTTCAAGTGTCACTAGGCCAGTGGCTTCGTGCATCCTCAGTTTGGTTTAGGGACCACTACCACCATGTGTTTTTCAATTCGGATTTCCACCCCACTCGGCTTCAAATCCAATCCGGCCATTCCCCACAAAATACATGAGATAACCCATCTCATCAAAGCTATCAGGAAATGGAAAGGCTAGGCTGAAAATACTATCACACATGGCAAAACCCATGACATAGTAGAAAAGAAACACATGCAATCCCATGCATGCCAAATCTAGCAAGGAAAATACACATGCAAGTTGATACCTATAATGAAGCTTGTTGTAGTTGCTTGATCTCGCCTTTCCCTACTTGATCCTTGCTTCCTCTTTCCTTCCTTGCTTTCTTGCTCCAATGCCAAAGTGCTCCAAGAAAACTTGAAGTAACCAAGAGTATAAGAGAGAGAGAGAGAATAATGAGAGAGCTCCAAAACTAAACTGACCAAGCCTTGCCCACTAATCCTCATAAGCCTTTTTATTAATGAGGCATCTATTTTCTTCATTTTCCATTAGTTTCCTTCATTTTCCTCCTCAGATGCAACCTATGACTTTTCACTTCCTTTTTCTCCTAATTTCCATTATTTTCCTTCATTTTCCTCCTCACATGCAACTTGTGACCTTTTACCTTCCTTTTCTCCTAATTTCCATTATTTTCATAAATAAATGTGCCAAAATACCTCTTTGTCTCTTTAATGCCTTAGTCATTGCCTTTTCCAATTTCCTTAGCCATAAGCAACTAAATGAACACCCCCTAGGGTGTCTTTCCACCATTCAGCTTGGAATACGTGTCCCATCATCCATGGTATTTATATATTTTTACATGGAATTTTGACCAGGGTTGTTACAGGTGTTAGCAGAAGGACCTTGAGGTTCTCTCCGTTTACATAGGGAAACACTGTTAAGTGTATGCCAGCGAGGAGGAGTCTTAAATGGTGCAGGTATGGCTGTACATATGAATTAACTATTAGACCACCTCAATATATAGCTCCTTGGTAAAATCAGCCCGTGTATATATATATATATATATATATATATATATATAGATATATATATTATATATATATAATGTTAGTTTTGTGTTTAGCATGTTACACCATGAAATTGAATGTTGTGTAATATGGTGTATTTTGTTTGTTAAATAAAAATCTACTTTAACAATGTAAGAGTATAACCATCTACTTATAATAGAGTGGATATAGTTTGTTGAGCGAAATTCTCCTTTAACATCGTGCACTTAAATTGCCTCATATCCCATGTGAATCTAGTTAATGGAAGACTATTGAAATATTCGAATTGAAGTTAAATATCTACATGTATTGTATTATGATTATTATAATATAAAATATAAAAATATAAAAAAAAATGATTTAAGACTATTTTTCTAACAAGTTTTGCCAATAACATTGGTAAAACAAGGTTTCTTTAAAGGCTTACCAAAAATGTTATTAGTACTCTCTAAAAGCTAAAGCATTAAATTCATCCTTAAATGCATATTAATTTGGGTTTATGTTTACAGCATATCACTATTTTTCTTTCACTTAATTTGTTTAAAAAAATAAATATTATTATTATTATTATTATCTAATTTTAAGGTTATGGTTAAGCCAAACACTAAATTAGTGTATGAGATTTTTTGATTATGGGAAAAGGGATCCACTTTTGAGCAACAATTTGAATATTAAGACTATAAAGACATACATATTCTACCCCTCTCGTTTTGAAACTATGACTTCTTTAAAAAGACATGTTCTCAATCATAAGTCCACTCAAATTGTATATCTTTAATGTAATTTTTTTTCCTTTTAAAAAAAAAAATAATAATATTCCATGATTTCTAATTCTTTGTATATTTAGTTAATTTTTCAATGAAATTGATTTCTCTTTCGTCTTTTCATGGCTCAAATTTTTAAATAAACTTTAAATTTTTCAATAATAATGAAAAAACTAGATTCTCTTTCACTTAAAAAAAAAAAAAAAAGGCTTGATTCACAACTCACCTTACTATGTACTTATTTGTGTGTAACATTTTCACAAAAATAAAATCTATAAAACCTTTTAATATCTATGTTAAGATTAATTACCCCCTGCCAAATGATTGATATCTTTTAACATAAAACCTCCTCGGATCTATGTTGAGATTTGTTCCTCCATACCAAATGATTAAATCACTTGATATCTTTGAAGAGTAATGATTTTGTTAAAGATTATAATATATTCCTACTAACGAAATGATAAAACAACGTGACATATTTTAACAACGAAAATTTTGTTAAAGTACCTTCGTCTCATACCATTAAAATAGCTTATGCAACCTCTTGATTTTCCAAAGGCTGAACATTTTAAGTTTTATTTAACACAAATAATTTATTCATCTTGTTAGTCCCTGCCGTCGATGCAGGGAATATTAGCAATCGATTTTGTAGTAATCAATTTTTTTTTACTAACTGTATTAGTTTGTGTATAGATAAAAAAAATTATGGAAAGTGCTTTATTTGATATTTTAATTTTTTTTTAAAAGTGTGTATAGATAAAAAAAATTATGGAAAGTGCTTTATTTGATATTTTAATTTTTTTTTTAAACATATTAGATAGTTTTATAATTGATTTTTTACTCGTGGAAAATTTGATGGTTTTATTTGGTCTCTTCTTAAAATATTCTTTTGTATTTTCCATATATTCTTTTTCCTTAACTTAAAAAAGTTTTTCATTTATACTAGTTATTTTCTCTAACATAAAAGAGTTTTCAATTCATATTTTCAATTTTCACAAGTGAAATTATGAAAACATTTCATTGTTCCCTTCTTCGACTATTGATGGAGTAGCCGCCGAATCAATAGCCACCTTCCTCAGTGATTCATGGAGTAACCACCAATATGTAGACAATGTGGCTATTAATGAAGTCTCAACATGTAGAGAATGTGACTATTAATGAAGTATCCACAATAGCCATAGCTTGCTCCCCTTCTCACTGGTATGGATATTCTCTTTTGCCTCAAGTGGTACCCTTCTTTCATCTGATACTTTTCTCCCTTGCTTACAGTGTTTTAGTAGTATCCCTAGAAATTTATGGCATTTGTGGAACAAGAAGAGCTCCTTCTGATGAAGGAAGTTTACAGAGCGAGTCCCTAATGCGAGTGACAACATAAATTCCAAAGGTATGAGAGTTTTGTCTTACCAATGATGTACATCATTCATAGATCTCAAAGGATCTTGATGCTACTCGTAATATCCACAAATATCTATGTCTAGAATATGTTCAAGCACACAGATATTAAAGAAATGAACCCCTATATTTCCTCTGTTACCTATTTGCCTATCTAGATCTTTAAGCTATAGCTAGACTGGGTTCAGAATGCATTTATCAATACCATGAGGACATAATTTGTTTGAAGGATACTCTCAACGTTGTCCATTTTTTCCCGCAAAAAAAAGAAGAAGCGACCGTACAGTTAACCCAAGAAATAACATAACTTCCTAAGGCACGAGAGTTCTATCTTACCATGTCTTACCGATGATGTTTTGATAGATTTCAAAGATCGTGATGTTACTAGCAACCTCCACAAATATCTATATCCAGAATATGTTCAGGCATAGACAAATATTAAGCAATGAGTCCATATATTTACTTTGTTACCTATCTCACTTGCCTGTATCAGATTTTTGTATCAGATAAAGCTTGCAGGCTCATCCAAGCTTGTGACTATAACATGGTCAAAAGTTTGATAAGTCTGATAAGCTTTAATCTAAAGGGAAATGAGGTCTTTGTGAGGTTTTTATGTTTTGGGATCTTAGCAACGTTGAATTCATCTGTGGCCTAGAGCCACATGGGGGCTTCTATTGCTTGAAGACTTGAAGCAAGAGGTTCTAAAGAAGACCAAATCTAGATAGTTGGCCATGGAGTCTGCAGTGTTGTCCAGGAGAGAACTTGCATTTCTTAAGAAGTATTATGCAACAAAAATCCAGTTTGGAGAACATGGAAGACTCATGACATCATTATAGAATGCCATACAAGAGGAGGGACTAATCAAACTAAGGAGCCAAGGTTGGATGTAATCAATTTGAAGCTACTCCCCATGCCTTCCATCATTGTTTCCTACAAAAAGAATAGCAACCATACAACTAATCGGAGAAACATGTCAAAAAATGGAATTGATGAAAATCTGAAATATGACATGAAAACCATGTAAAACAACCTGAAAGGGAATAGTTAGCCCGAAATTCATGTCAAGGTTGAACCTAATTCCTAATTGCGGATACCAATTACCCTCAGAGATAGAAATTGATTCCTAGTTGCAAATAACCGTTATCTTGAGAACGTTCTTATGTGTTCAAATGTGTTAGGTGTATGACGTATGGATAGAAAGAGATGTGCATGAGTCTGGTGGTTTCCTTCACTCTTGTTTTTTAAATTGATAAAGTGGTTTTAGATTAAAAACATTTTCGGAAGAAATCACATCAGAAGAATTAGGTCGACACTTTTCGAACCAATCTATGTGGTTCATCATTTTTTACCCAAGAAAATAGTAGAAATAGGAACAACTACAAGGCTGCATGTAGCCCATGTGTTAAGCTTTCTATATTATATTATATAATTTTAAAATATATTAAGATTGATAGAAACAAGACAAAAAAAGTTAGGGGATACACATACTGTCCTTATATGCAATCCACGTGATTGTACGAGTTATGAAACTAACTTAGTTGGATGCCACTTGACTTATCAGGAGAGGATTGTAACAGGTCCTTAAATGACAATGTTGGTTTATGTTTCTTGGTTAAGCCATTACCTTCCAAAGGTCGTGCTTTCAAATTCCACTCTCAACAGTTTAATTTCCTTTTACTAACTGGTAGATGCAGGTTCTATTCCACAATTTCTTAATCCCCAGATTTAGTAATTTGCCGAATTTTCTTAGGGTTATAGTTAATATTTTCTATTAGTTTTAGTGCAGGAAAGTATTTTAAGTTGTTTTGACCTGTGTGAGAGAATTTAGTCCAATGGTACATGGTTTCCACTAATATACGGGTGTCGGCATGTGGAATATTGTGTGTGAGATGATCCGCACAACCCTCTAGCTCATAAGGACCAACAAGGTCTCCCTAAGGTGACATCAATGACCAGTATACATTCCCCATGTCTTGATAGAACATGGGCATCTATGAAGTGCAGGGGTTTGTCTATGACATAAATCTTAACCAACTGAAAATCAAAATTAAATTCAAAATCATTGATGGAGTGCAATGCCATTTTTTGTTCAATTTTCATTATCTGAAGTTTGTCTTTTAGGCAATATTTTTTAATGTACTTGATAAGACACAAAGTAGAGACATATCCCTTTATGTGTCAATTGTTGCAACAATGCAAACTCAATTGATTGCTATCTATACATTCTTGAGTGCAGGCTGGGTGCCCTGTCTCCAATGAGTTTCTAAAGAAGTATATCTGGTCTTTCAAGTTCCAATTGATTGATACTGATACATTCCTGGCCTTTCCGAAGAAGAATCTTCCTAGCATAGAGAATGAAATTGATTTGGATGTTTGAGTAGATGTAACCCGAATTCTGCTAGATATCATGGAGCTCATTTCCACCATCCACGACAATATCTTTTCTGCATCATGGGATTTCATTGCTGGCTGAATCCCTTTTGATGAGAAAGTGAGCAAGTGGAAGGGACAAGAGTGGCAACGTTACTCGGAGAGTCTACCCAAGAAACTTACATCATCATAAATATGCAACCTTTTCAAATTTTGTATTCTTTCCCTTTTATGATCAATGTTTTTACAATTGAAAATACTTTTACTAAAAGATAGAATGGAAAAATAATGACCATGTGTACTATATAAAATAATAGGGATGATTACTTATTTGGGTAGTCATTCTGAAGATCTAGTTTCACATATATCTTGGCATATGATGTAGGCCTTCGTTTGTGTTATCACTCAATATTTTCCTTAGAAGTTATCAGAAGAAGGAAGCAACCGAGGTAACCACAAACCAATCTTTTAGGCTTAGGCTCTAGCCAACCTAAGTCCAGAGAGGGCTCTCTCTTTATACTTTAGCTTTGTTTTATGGGATATTAGGCTAGTTCTTAGTGTTCATGAGGTTTTCGTTTTGATTTTAAGGTTGGGTGGTGGAATTTTTGGAGCAGATGGATAGAGATAGGTCTTCAAGCCATTGGGATATGGAGTCAACAAATGGATAACATAATTGGACCAGATCATTAAAGGGAATGTTCACGGGGCAGGCTAGCAAAGCAAAATTAAAATCTTTAGGCCGAATGGGTGAAGTAATTCTAACCAGGGTGAAAGGACACTTAAGAATCCTTGGACCAGGATCAGAATGAAGAACATAGGATGATCATGAGCAAACGAAAATTAATATTCCTTTGCTATAGACCAGAGGAGAAACTACGAAAGCTAAGGAGCAATTAAGAATTCCCTAGCTAAGATAGTTTAGGAGAAAACATTCATACTATAAAATAGTCAAGACATAGTGCATTTAAGCAATTTCTGAAATATCATTCCATGCTATACATTTAGATTTTAGAGATACAAATATGATTATGGAAAAAAATAAGGAAAAACAACATTGAACATGAGAGAATACTTATTTGTATTTCGCTTTATGCAAGAATCCTGTTAAATATTTGTTCTTTATTCCTTGATCTAGCAGGCCAATCCAGTCATTGATACAACGGAATTTTGATTTGAGAGAAAAAGTCTATAGAAATGTCTTGGAATCCACCCTACATACTTCGAAATGTGAAGTATTTATACAAAAATATTTACAAAATATCTCAAAACAACTTGAGACATAATCTAGGGAATAAGAATATCTTCTTGCATGAAGATAGAGACATATTTTAAATAGCTTCAAGTTGTCCCTTTTATTATGGTGTTGCTGGTTGTTTATGTTGAGTTGGAGCCCTTTAAGTTAGCTGATATTTGTAGCATTTCTACGCTGGAATCTTCTTTACTTTTATCTTTCAACTCATACTCTTTGAACCTGCTACTCTTTGACCTTGCTGCTATGCTTTTACCTGTTTCATTGGCTATCTTCAAATTTACTATGTAGTAATTGTTTGATGTAAATTTATAATAGTAAATATGTCATTTCTTCCCACCATTCTGCATTAGGTAACTTTATTTTTACCATCCTTCTATAGATTTCAACTGCCTTTGTGTATTTTTCAAAATTTGGTTTAGTGAGAAACAAATGTTTCACCTCATGCTCTATGAAAACCAAGTTCTCAAAAGTATCATATAATAATTTGCTTGTTGGAAAAGCTTTAATCGCTGAAGAGCTGGCTTGTTCCTTGGCCAATTTCCTGATTCTATCACTATAGTCCAATTGGGTCATGAGTTTGTTATTGATGACCATAGGACTGGGAAGACCTTTGTCCCTTAAAATCTAAGACTTAGCCATGAACCTATCAATGGCTACCTACATGCTATGGAACTTCTCTTCTAAGTTATGCATGAGGTTTCTTTTGGAAAGAACCTTTCTAATCTCTAGAATGGCTTTAGTCCTATCTTCTATGTTAAGCTCTTCGAGCTCATATTTGTTCTTGCTGTTTAGGAAGTGGATGAGTCGCTTTGCATCCTTTGGTTTATCTCCCAATTCTTCCTTCACTTTTTGGATAGCTTCAGTGGCTATCTTTACTAATTTTGTCTACTCAAATATAACTTGAATTGATGGCCAAATATCATTAACAGAGTCAATGATATTGGCCCAAATCATTTCTTTGGTTTGTCTCAGAGGTTTCTATAGTGTTAAGCCCTTCTCCAGGATTTTAATTCTTTCACCCATTCTCTGTGCCTTTTGTATTTCTTCTTTCTGCTGGATTTGGGCAAGTTTGCAGTCACTTTCCAGACTTGCCAATTTTTCCTTTAATCTCTTTAGCTCTATAGCCTAGATAGACATATCTTCCATAGCTTTCACAATTTCTGCTACTTTATCTGTTGATGTACCTGTTGTTGGGTTGTGTTATATTCTTTCCATGTTTTTAATAGGGGGTTTTATGGGTACCCGTAACCCCACTTTATGGGGTCGAGGGCAGCGCCCCGAAAAATTTTGATTTTGGACCCTATGTTAGGTTGGGTAGACCCACCTATGGTTTTGTGCATGATTTTTGCACATGTTTTTTGGACGCGTTGGTTTTTCAGTCCATGTATTGGATGCGATGGTTTTCGGTCCATGGTATTGGATGCGATGGTTTTCAGTCCATGGTATTGGATGCTTCGGCATGTATAAATATGTATTATAACATTGAAAGGAACATAATGAAAAATCAAGCTGGTAGTCTCGGTTTTGGGAACTAGAGGAAAATCTTTGTGTATATGTGTTTTATGTGTTCTGCTCTCGCATTATTCATTTTCTGTGTTTTAGAAGTCGTATGGAGGTAATTTCTGTATGGGGTTAAAACCTACATTTGGTATCAAAGTAGTTTTGGCTTCAAGGGGACGCATTTGTTGTTGAGGGGTTTCGCTCAGGCCTGTGGTAAACCCTATTCAGTGGGAGATCGATTCTAGTGGTGAAGGAAGACGGCGAGCAGTGGAAAGATAGAGATCGAGAAATTTAATGGTCAAAGAGTTGAGTTGTGGAAACTCAAGATGGAGGATATTTTGGTGGATAAAGATCAGTGGATCGCGGTAGATCCAGATACTAAACCAACGGGAGTGTCCGATGAAGAATGGAAGAAGTTGGATCGGAAGGCAAAGAGCACAATATGATTGTGTGTCTCAGATTCAGTGTTGCTTGAATGTATCAAGGGAAGCTACGGCGAAGGCTTTGTGGGACAAGTTAGGGACTTTGTACCAATCTAAGTCTTTGGTGAATAAATTGTTCCTGCAGAAAAAGTTGTATAACCTGAGGATGAAAGATGGAGACTCGGTGACAGAGCATATGAATGCATTTAATACCATGGTAAGTCAGTTAACATCTATTTATATTAAAATTTTAGATGAAGATAAGTGCATCAGTTTGTTGTGTTCTCTACCAGATTTGCGGGATAGTCTGGTTATTGCAATAGGTAGCAATGCAACTTCCTTGCATTTTGATGAAATAGTCTCATCCTTGCTGACGGAGGAGATGAGAAAATATGGAGAGCCAAAATGGTGATGCCTTGTTTGTACAAGGGCAGACCCAGAACAGAAACAAAAATAAGTCATCGAGTGGGAGATCCAAATCTAAAGGGAGATATAAATCTCCAGGAAAACCTATAAAGGTGGTGTGCTGGAAATGTGGAAAGGAAGGGCACTACAAAAGAGGCTGTAAATCTAAAGCTCCTGAAAAAGGAAAGGGATCTGATGAGGCTTCTTCTGCAGAGGTGAAAACCACCTCAGATAAAGGTGGGGATGTGTACTTGGCTTCTTCAAGTACACATGTAGATCACGAGGCATGGTTGATTGAATCAGGTGCATCCTTTCACTTCACTCCCCATAGAGAGTGGTTCTGCGAGTATGAGAAATATGATGGTAGTGATGTCTTCTTGGGGGATGACAGGAAGGCTAGAATAATTGGTCGTGGAAAAGTAAAGTTGAAGCTGGAAGGTGGAAGGGTTAGAACACTTCTGGGTGTTCTGCATATTCCTGCATTAGCCAGAAATCTTATTTTTGTTAGCAAGCTGGATGATGTAGGTGTAAAAACAGTGTTTGAGAAAGATACCTCCAAGATGGTTCGGAGAACACTGGTATTGAAGCAGGGAATTTGGATTGGAACTCTGTACAAGCTGCAAGGTAGCACTGTTGTTGATGGGTGCAACAATTCTATGGTTCCTGAAAGTGGAGTTGAAAATCTTGTGGTCTCTGGAGAGAAGACCACGCTGTGGCATCAAAGGCTTGGACATATTGGAGAGAAGGGCCTTCGGATACCTCATGGTAAAGGTATGGTAGAAGGTATGAGTAATAGCTCTCTAGATTTTGATTTCTATGAAAATTGTGTATATGGGAAGTAGAATCGGGTGAGTTTCCCCTCTGGTGGTAAGAGGACGAAACACATATTAGAGCTTGTGCACAATGATGTGTTTGGACCTGTGAATAATCCATCACTGGGTAAGTCTGTGTACTATGTATAATTTATAGATGACTTCTCAAGGAATACATGGATAGATTTCCTTAAGAAGAAATATGAAGTCTTTGATAGGTTTAAAGAATTTAAGGCTCTGGTGGAAAATCATATAGAGAAGAAGATAAAGGTGCTGAGGACAGATAATGGTGGAGAATTTTGCAACAAGGAATTTGAAGAATTCTGTAAGAAGTGTGGTATAGCATGGCAGAAGACTACTCCATATACACCTCAGCAAAATGGAGTCGCAGAAAGAATGAACAAAACGTTGGTGGAAAGGGCAAGAAGCATGCTCAGTGGTGTTGGGTTAGGATAGGAATTATGGGCAGAGGCATTGGATACTGCATGTTACTTGGTCAACAGGTCACCTTCATCAGCGTTGGAGGATAAGACTCCACATGAAGTATGGACTGGTAAGAAACCCTCTCTTTCACGTCTGAGGGTATTTGGATCTGATGCATATGTACATGTTCCAAAGGAGAAACGAACCAAGTTGGATAGTAAATCTGAAAAGTGCATCTTTATTGGGTATAAGGATGGTTTAAAGGGTTATAAGCTTTGGAACCCAGTAACAAGGAAGGTTGTGCACAGTCGAGATGTGGTGTTCAGAGAGGTGAAAGATGTTATTAAACATGAAGTCCAACCAAAGGAACCTGTGAAGATAGAGTTTGAACTAAAGGAGGAAGAATCAGACTCTGTAGCAGAGGAAGAATCGAAGATGAAGAGCCACAAACTCCGGTTGTGAGAAGATCAGCTCAAGAAATAAGGCAGCCAGAAAGATATATTCCATCTGCGTTCTGTTCAAACTTTGCTTTGTTTGTTATTGATGATGATCCAAAAACTGTGAAGGAAGCAGTGGATTTAGAGGATGGAAGACTCTGGAAAGAGGCCATGGTTGATGAAATGGCATCTTTGCACAAAAATGAGGCTTGGGATCTAGTGAAGTTGCCGGCTGGAAGGATACCCATTGGCAGCAAATGGGTGTTCAAGAAGAAGACAAATGCAGAAGGGAAGGTGGAGAAATACAAAGCTCGGTTGGTAGCAAAAGGTTATTCCCAGGTGCCGGGAATTGATTTTGGTGATATTTTTTATCCTGTTGCCAAGGTAACTTCTATTAGATTACTTTTATCTGTTGCTGCTGCTTTTGATTTTGAGGTAGAACAGATGGATGTGAAGACAACATTTCTTCACGGGGATTTGGAAGAGGAAATCTACATGAAGCAACCTGAAGCCTTTGCGGTGAAGGGTAAGAAAGAACTAGTATGCAAGTTAAAGAAGTCTCTGTATGGGTTAAAACAGTCACCAAGGATGTGGTATCAGAAATTTGATACATTTATACGGGGACTTGGCTTCACCAGAAGCAAAGCAGATCATTGTGTGTATTTTAAATTAATTGGTGACCGTGCTATTTATCTGGTCTTGTATGTGAATGATATGTTGCTGGTTCTAAATGACAAAGACATTATCCAAGATTTGAAGACCCAATTGTCCTCCAAATTCGACATGAAATATCTTGGTGTTGCAAAATATATTTTGGGCATGGAAATCAAAAGAGATTAGGAAAAGAGGAAGCTCTAGTTAAACCAGAGGAAGCATGTTGAGACAATATTGCAAAGGTTTAATATGCAGGATAGTAAACCGGTGAAGGTTCCTTTTCATGTAGGTGTAAAGTTATCTGCTGAATAGTGTCCCAAGACACAAGAAGAGGAAGAGGATATGTCCCGTGTTCCATATGCAAGTGCAGTCGATAGCC
>APFE030623875.1:15087-32587 GCA_000404065.3 Pinus taeda
ATGGTTTTCAGTCCATGGTATTGGATGCGATGGTTTTTGGTCCATGGTATTGGATGCTTTGGCATGTATAAATGTGTATTATAACATTGAAAGGAACATAATGAAAAATCAAGCTGGTAGTCCTGGTTTTGGGATCCAAGGGAAAATCTTTGTGTATATGTGTTTTCTGTGTTTTTCTCTCGCATTATTTATTTTTTGTGTTGTAGAATTCATATGCAGGTAATTTATGTACGGGGTTAAAACCTACACCTGCTGCTGTAGTAGATTTTGTAGTTACTGGCAATGTTGTGGCAGGTGGAGCTGTGGGTGCCAGTGATGTTGCTAATGTGGAAGGAACTATAGTAGATACTGTGGGGATGACAATTCTAGAAGTTGTGGCCAAGTCACTTTGCTCCGACTGAATTAAAGTGTCCAACTCCTTCTCTGTCTCCTTGAGTTGATCATTTAGTTTCAGGGCCAAGTCCATGAGCTCTTCATTTCCTTGTTGTGCTTCTAGGACTTCTTGTGTCTGTGGGTGATGCAGCTGGGGTATCTTTAGCTGCTTCTTGAGTGCATCAATGTCATCATTTTTCTTCTTAATTAGCTTCTTTGTAGCTTTTACATCTTTGTGATCATGTCCCAATTCAATCATTAAGTCCTCTAAGGACTTGATTCTATTATCTTTAGCCTATGAGGAAGCCTTCTACAATTGAAATTGGGCCAATATATTATTCAGGGAGTTTTGTAATTGGTGGGCAGCAATGGCCTTCCCTGTTAATGTGGAGTATATCATCTCCCCTATTTTCTTGTGCAGTTCAATTTGGTCAATGGGATGAATATCCCTTGCTAGTACTTCGAAGTCCACTTTCTTAAAATCTGATTTTGTTCTTGGCTGCTGAGTGGTTGGCTTGATGAAAGTCATCTACATTTTATCCTCTTCAACATCAAAGGCTGACATTAGCCTTGTTTTATTGGTAGGGATCATCTTCAGATACTATGCATATGTTTGGGCCTGAAGCCTTTCATTCCTAGCCTTGATTTCTTTGTATCTTTTGTTAATGTCTTGGTCCTTATGTATAGGTATTCTGAAGGAATATACCTCAATACTT
This sequence comes from Pinus taeda, assembly GCA_000404065.3. Classification (NCBI taxonomy): domain Eukaryota; kingdom Viridiplantae; phylum Streptophyta; class Pinopsida; order Pinales; family Pinaceae; genus Pinus; species Pinus taeda. Next base: position 16,176 of record APFE030623875.1, read on the forward strand.
TGTTTCCTTTCCAACATCTGAGTTTGTGATGTGGAAGGCTCTGGCATGCCTCCAGATGGAGTAGCAAGCCTGCTCCTATTTCCTTATGTACTAGTGACCTCTGTTATCTCCTCTGTGTATTCTTGTTCAAAGATTGGATTCATTCTCTATCTTTTGGGTTGGCTTGTTTCTGCATAAGTTTGTGAAGTTTCCCTTGTTGAAGAGGTGGCCCCTTCCCTATTTCTCTTAAGGCCTTTCTCCTCATTTAGAAGAGTCTGTATAATTGGAGGGGTACTCATGTTTGTTTCTGGTCTATCTAATTTGTCTAGCTTGCTTGATTCCCCTGGTATGTCTGATTGGTCTCGCCTGCTTGATTCCCCTGGTATGTCTAATTGGTCTGGCCTACTTGATTCCCCTGGAACCTGCAGGAAAGAACCTTCATCAAGTTGTTTTTCCAAATCTATTGGAGCATTCTCTATACCTACCTTGGTGCTGTCCTGATCAACTAATTTCCCTTCCACCCACTTTGATTGGTTGGCATAAGCTTCAATCTCAGGTATGGGATGGTGGATGAAAGGCCCTAGATTGACCTTTTGTCTCTTCTTGGTAATTAATTCCGAAGGGTCATATCTCCAAACAAAACTTCTTTGGAATTTCATGCTCTGCAATATTAAATCTGCTTCTCAGCCTGCTTCCTTAGAGTTACATATGAAGGGGCCTAGTTGGTCCTTTATTTTGAAGTTATCCTTCCTCTTGGCATTGAGAAAATTTGTTTCATGTGCATTGATAATCTTCCTGTAGTACTCTAAAGAAAATAACCTCATTGGGAGGTATTTTGGGAGTTTGTGTGGTGCCAGCATGCAACCATATATTTCGATCTCGGTATGGTTTTGGTACATGTACCAATCACCTATCTTGGACTATTTTGACAATTGCAGGACCCTTTTTATGTCTGAACTGATTCTTGGAGGAGGGCTTCCTATCAACATTGTCACAATTGGATGTACAAATAGGTCAATAAAATCAGCATATGAATATGGGGAGTGATATTTGTGGACCAATGGAGTCTAGAAAATGATTGATCTAGGCTGACCTTTTGTATCAAGCTTCTGCAGGGTGAATGGAAAATTGTCTGACTGGAAATATAGAAAAAGGTGGTACAAAATAGAGGAGTATTTGAAGACTCTCTCATTTCTCATTCTGAGAAACTGGTCATGCATCCTATCAGCTATAAATTTGGCATAGTCATAGATAACATCAAGAGGCTACCCTAGAGTGTAGATGGACATGAAAGCTAGGATAATTTCATCAATATATTCACTGGTGGTATAACCTAGGACACTATATATCATGGATACAATGTCCTGACCAAATGGGGAAAAAATGGCAGTTACATATGGAGGAGGATCATTTGGGATATGTCTTTCTTCTCTGATGAAGGTTTGGAACATCTTAGCCAATTTTGCAATGGTAAGTTTTGGGAATTGGTCTAATAAGCTTCCAATTGAAAGAGGAGTCAGGTTTTTCCATGGTTGGAGTTGTAGCATTTCATTTATAGACTCAGTAGTGATAGTGAACAATATGTTTTGGCTTGGGGACATGACTGCTCCTTGACTAGGAATATAATTGGCATGATGGTAGTGGACAATTTCTGGGAAAATGTGGACTTCTGGGAACTGGTACTTGGGAAAATTGTACTCCCAAATACCAATTTCATTAGCATGGTTCAAGTATCTATCCCTGCTTCGACAATGTACTTTGAGCTGGGATTCTAGGATAGAGGTGTCCTTTATCTAGAAATTTGTATCAGCTAAGGAAAGGTGGTAGAGGTCTAGATGGGGAGTGGTGACAGGTCTTACATCCATGGAAATTGGGGCAGCCATTCTCAGTTCTTGTGGATTTGAGAATGGGGGGGTTAATTTGCAGTGTTTTTAGGGCAATGGTGGTTCAACACAGAGTAGGTTTGAGTTCTTTGAGTTTCTTCAATTAATTTTTATCTTAACTAAGAATGCTCAGTAACTAGTTTTGAAATTTACAGGGTTTTTCGTTGAATTGTGGCTTAAATACTTGGAATTGAGGTAAACTAGCTCTGAACAGGGCAGTTGGCAACTGAAATTGGTCGAAAGGGCTCTGTGTAGGCTGTAAAGCTAACTGGGTGCTCTGTGGCATCTTTGGAGTGCAATTGGACATGGGTTGACGCCTTCGACGTTCGTAGGTGTGTGCATGCGTTTCGGAGGATTACAGTTCAAATTCTAATGAAAACAAATGATTTGGGGTTTTTTTTGCTTTATGCGCAAAAGTCAATTTTGGCAGGTACGGGTAAATAGTGGTCAATTTTTCGTGTAGCGGGTGGGTGGTAAACGGTTTCTATCACACCGCTTTTGGATGCTTCATGGTATTTGGGAGAGGCCATCTGATGCCACTCATCGGCTGACACGTAGCATCAGGATCTAGTGGCCAAACCACTTTATTGTGCGAGTATCGTTCAACGACTGGGTTGGCCCGATATGAATAAGGGCCATTAGATGTAGAGGGAAGTGATTGCACAGTGATCAAGTGGGGAAACTACACGGAGGCTAGTGGGGGGCTTGGCAGGTGCTTAAGTGTAGTGTTATCGGGGTTAATGATGGCTTAAAGAGTGATTAGGCCATCGAGGTGATTAACGGAGGATTTTAAATGGCTCTTTATTTATTTTGATCGTAGATCGATCAATTAGAGATTTTGGTCGAGGTGGCTATATATTATAGTTTATATTTAAACTAAAGGGTAGGGTCAATTAATATGTAGGAGCTATATATATACAAGGAAATGGGTTTTTCATCAAGAATTAATATAATAAAATTAATAATTAATATGCAAAGATGAGCGGAAAGGGAAAAATCAATAAGTAAACTATCTTTTTGTGAATTTGATGTTTTCACATATTTAACATTAATACTTAGGGTAATGTGTTTTGGTGGGTTTTTTATATGAAAATGCTTTATGGAGGAGGGGGGGTGTGGTGGGTGGGTTGCGGGGGGAACTATCTATTATGTAAAATTTTAAGGATTTCATTTTTAAAAACCTACCTTTGGTCTTGGATAATTCAGGAGGAGCTTGTAGATTTAGTAAAACATATATGATGTCAGCATACCATGGTGATTCGATAAAGGCCTGGCTGATTGGTGGAGTCGCCATCTCCTCTCCATTATCCATTTTTGCAATAAAATTTATATGTAAAGCCTAGCAATTTGGTTCAACCATGAGCTTGGCTAAACCTTGGCCTTTGATTAACTTTGTTGGTTTAATTTCTAGGTCATATTCTAATATGGTAGTGATCCATTTCCCTCTCTTTCCATCTGGACCATCCTGAGTTAGGATATCCTTGACTACTGAATTAGGGACATAGGCTATTATATGAGAATATAAAATGTAAACTCTGAAAATCTTTGATAGCTTTGACCAAAGAAAAGGCTATTATATGAGAATATAAAATGTAAACTCTGAAAATCTAAAATAGTTGAAAACATGTTATCGCTCATGTCCATTAAATACTCGGTAGCATAGTAGTAGATGTTGTAAATATTAATAATTACATAAAAATGAAAAGTTTTAAATGTAATCATATGTATCTATGTCCTTGATACCAAGTTTTAGCCCTCAAGTACAAAGAAATTTTAAATATGACAAGGCACTATTCAGTTCATAAAATTGGTGCAATGAGATTCATGGAAAAATGGGAAAGGGATATGGCATGATACATTTCAGGATGTTGTTCAGTTGATATAATTGATGCAATGAGATTCATGGAAAAATGGGAATGGGATATGGCATGAGTGATGACATGTTTCAGGATGTTGTTTGTTTCCTTAGACTAAAAATAAAGTGTTGTTCATAATTATCATTAAAATATGGGTGGTGAAGTACAATGGGGATGGTCAATTACAATCATTACACAATAAGAAGATACAAAATTCAAAAATAAATAAATTTAAACATTGTTAAAAAATAACAAAATTTAATTGCTAATGTTAAACTTGGGAGAAGCCAACAATTTTTTTAGTCAAAACAAACTAATAAGTAATCAAACAAAAAATTGAACACCACAACATATAACAAAACATGAAAAATAAGTTAAGAAATTAATATTGTATTTTTATAATTTTAGTTAAGTTTACAAAGACAACTAAATTTCTTATATAAAGTACTATTTCATTAAACTACTTGTGCGCTAAAAAACATCACCTTCATCTTCAAGGTTGTATGAGATATTCAAGTGTGATTCATTCCTTATAACAACATTAGAATCACTAAGTTTTATGATATTCGAAGAAATGTGAATGACATATGTAAAGGCTAACCTCAATGGGTTTGATGGTGGTTTAGGGTATAAGCAAATTAGTGGTATACATAGACATGGAGTGAAATTTGTTAATTGTCATTTTGTTGTAATATAAGTGTGTTCAAATGTCGTGCCTACATGTACATTGTAGAGTTTCATGGGCATTTATGGGTATTCCAAATTATTAAATAATTACTAGTTTTGAGGACAAAAAAAGAATTGGATAGCTATGTTCACATAAAAATTGTCTTTAAAGTATTCATTGTCAAATTGTCATCCTTACCTTTTTATTTATATAATTTTGATTATATATATGCTAATAAAATTAATTTGATTAATATGAAGACAAACTCCATTTAGATTAAAAAAAACTAATAATAAGCATAATTAATTAATTAATTAAAATATAAATTATATCATGACAACTCAATTTTAAAATAAAAAATTACAATAATTAATAAAATGTGATATATATATATGATTTTGAAAATTTTATTAATTTTAAATCTTTTATTAATAAATAAAAAAACAAAAATATAAAATATAAAACCAACCATGCAAATATCAAATATAACTTTTTTAATCCTCAGCAATATATTATCTACCCTATAAAATAACAAAATATTAAAATGATAGTCCTTTATATTATGTAACTCTGGCGAAAACAAAATTATAGGAAAAAAAGATTATTTTTTAACCCTCACTTAAATTTGTCAATACAAAGAAATAGCATATAAATTTGTGGTAAGAAACTGACTTGCTGTGCACACGGTTATATGGGTTGACCACGCTCCTCAATGTGAAGTAAATTATGTATCATCGCAAATATCAAACTGTCCGAACCTGTCAGATTTTAGTGGCTTTCGTCATGTCTTTTTTACAGCCCATTTTTTTGTACATTTCATTAAAACTTTTAGATAGTGAAGTAAAATTATTACCTAATAGGAGGCTGAATTTTTTAGTCAAAAACAAATTAATAGACAGTAAAATTAAAAACCGAATACAATATATTTTCCCTACCGTAGGTATAATAATATTCAAATTAATCTCAGAAAAATAAATTAAGACAATGTCATAACGAAAATTTAAAACTAACTCCATAGAACCGTGTTGCAATTCTTTGTGATAAGCCTGGTCATTTCTTTCCCTGTATATTAGAAAATCGGTAACAATACAAGTGGTTTATTTTCCCTCCTCTTTCTTTGGTGCACCACCAGAAAACACTTTTTAGTTTTTCACATGCAATTGACTTGGAATAAACTCCATGGAATAGTAAAAAGGTTTCCCTCTACACTAACAACGAGCATTCATATGAGACGCTCGTCCTTCGTAAGTTTTTCTAAGCTTTCCCTGGAAACTAATGACAAGCCTTGGCATCCAACACTCATCCTTCATAAGCTTTCCCTCGAAGTTAACAATAAGTCTTGGCATGAGAAGCTCATCCTTCATAGATCAAGAGTAGGGCTTGAAAGTTTTGGCGGAATGTGCTTCTCTGTAAAACTAAAGATAATCATTCTATCCCCCTAGAAAACTGGGACATATATCTTAAGAAGTTGTAAGACTCTCTGGACACCATGAGCACCATATTAAACACTCCTATTAAGGATGATATATTTTCCTTGGAAGACATTGAGTTTGGGATTAATAAGATCGCTAATGGGAAAGCTAAATATATTGAAGGATACTTTTGAATGGGAAGATCTATCCTCATTCCTCATCTCCACAAGCTTGTAAATTTGGCTATAAAACATGGCTTCCCTAAGCTTTGTATACAAAGCCTTATTGTGCCGATCTTTAAAAAGGGGGACAAAAGCGTTCCCTCTAACTACAGGACCATTATGATTAGCCACATCCTAGCAAGTTATATGGGCTCATTTTGGAAAATAATCTTAGCTCATGGTTTGAAAACCATGGTAAAAGAGCTAAAGGGCAAGCTGATTTTAGGAGAAATCACTCGACTATCGACCATCTTGTCACTCTCAAGATCATTGCAGAGGAATGCCACAATAGTAAAGCTGATCCCTTCTATTGTTTTGTGGACTTTAGAAAATATTTCAACATTGTTCCTTGAGATAAGCTTTGGGAGAAACTTGAAGAGATAATGGTTCCTCTTGAATTGAGGATTGTTGTGATTTGCCTCTACAAGACTAGTATTTCCAAGCTTAAGACCAACGAAGGGTGGTCTAAAGATATTAAATGCAATATCAGGTTTAAGAAAGGGTGTCCCCTACCCCCTACCCTTTTTTTCATTTACATCAATAAGCTTGAGGAGTGTTTGGAAACTATAGGTTGCAAGGGCACCAAGCTTGGTGGTATAATCATTACTCTTCTCCTTTATGCTGATGATATCATTCTTCTTGCGAAAATCCATGATGACATAGACAAGCAGCTTAAGGCTCTTCATGTCTACGGCTCCAAGATGGCCATATGACAATTAATACCAACAAGGCTAAAGTCATGATCATTAAATAAAAAAATACCACCCATGGTTGTTTCTTCTATGATAACCATTATCTAGAGCAGGTTTATTCTTACAAATATTTGGGTATCGACTTTCCTCATTAGCTCAACTGGAATTATATCATCGAGAAAAGGATTATTGGAGGTTGGAAAGCTTATTATGAGCTTGAAAAACAATTGTAATTTAGTTGATCTTTGCATTTGGATTAAAAAAGGGTAACTCTTTGACACTTTTGTCACCCCTATTGTCTTATAAAGATGTGAAGTTTGGGGTTGCAGTATATCCAGAGGGTCATGGAGAAAGATTGAGATGCTTCAAAAGCAATTCATAACTTACAATCTAAAGATCAAGGGAAATTCTACCTAAACTATCCTCTTGATCGAAGTTGGCTTGTCCCCCATTGAAAGTACGACTATGTTTAGATATCTGATGTATAAGAAGAAGCTTTACAACATGGAATCCAAGAGGCTCCCAAAAACTGCTTCTAACTTTAGTCAAAACCCCCACCTTCACCTGAAGTGCGGGTGGCATAAGGATACCTAGTCTTAGCTCAATCATTGGGGGATTAAGGAGGAGGTCATTATGGGAAGCAAAGATAGTGTCAAAGATACTATTACCTCCAATTTTACAGACAAGTTGTGGGATGATAAGGAGATGGAGGGTAAAAGAAAACTAAGATATTATAAGGAGGTGATTAGTGTCACCCTTGATAATCAAAATTATCTCTCTGTTGACCAACACTAAGAAAAAAATGAACATCACTAGGATAAGAACTAATTCTCATGAGCTTCGAAGTGAAACCAGGCAGTGGTCTACTCCCAAGGCTCCCTGGGATGATGGAATATGTCAGATTTGCGATACTAAGAAGGTGGAAAATGAAAAACACTTCCTCTTAGATTTCTCGGCTCTTACATCCTCTCTCAATTCACTTACATCTGCCACACTTCCAATCTTCTTGATTTATTAAGCCAACCAACTATAGTGATCTTGAAGCGTTTCTGATGTGTCGAAGGCTTTCTGATGTTTCCCTCCCCACTGAAACACCTTGTTCAATCTTTTCAAAGCATGTAAAAGAGTTGCAATTGAGGAAAAGTTAGAGATGAACTTCCTCAATATTGTGCTGCTCCTAAGAAGCTGATCACTTCTATAGCAGACTTGGGTTTAGGCCAGTTTACAATGACTGCCACTTTATAGGGATCTATTTTCAATTCACCACCCCCTACTATATGACCCAAATAATTTAGAGAGGTTTTTCCAAATTCACATTTGAAGAGTTTAACATAAAGTTTATCTCTTTTGGAAACATCTAATGTCTACTTAACATGCTTTAAGTGTTCCTCCCATGTTTTACTAAAAATCATAATGCCATCCAGATACACAATGACGAAATCATCAAGAAAAGGCTTAAGTACATCATTCATTAATCTCATGAAAGTAGCAGGAGCATTGGTCAAGCCAAAAGGCATAAGCAGCAACTCATACAATCCTTGCTTTGTTTTGAAAGAAGTCTTCCATGCATCTTGCTTTGCACTCTGACCTGATGGTATCCTATGCAAACTAGCTTGTGAAAAAACACTTCCTTAATTGATCAAAAGAATCTATGCAAGGAAGGGGATAATTTTTGATTATTATCTTATTCAGTGCTCGATAGTCAATGCACATTCTCAACGAGCATATTTCTTCTCACGAAAACGATTGGTGACCCACAGGGGATTACTAGGCTTGATAACCCCTTCTCAAGCAACTCTGCACCTACTTCTTGATTTCAACTTCTCTAAAGAAGACAACCTGTACATCCAATGTTAGGCAATGGAACATCTTGTTGCAAAATAATATCATGTACTATTTCCTTTTTGGGTGGTAGACCTTTAGGTTCTTGAAATAGAACATCATACTCTGAAACAATCTTTTCTATATCAACTTGCTGCTTAGCATTACAGCCCTCAAATACATTGGTTTTATCAGGTTTTCTTTCCTTTACAACCATTAGTAAGAATTGTTTGCATGAATTTATCATTATTTTCATCTACCCTGAATTTATGAGAGTATAATTATTCTTGAGCTTATGAGCTCTTACAAAGTATTTGATTCCATTTTTAATAAGTATATACTTGTTCTCATCTCTATAGAAAATAGCCTTTCTATCATACAAGTAATGACTCCCTAAAACAATTCCATATATATCCAAAGGAATTACATCTAACTCAACCTCATCTACAAATGCTGATCCAAAAGAAAACTTGAGTTTGCACTGTATAGTCACTTGTAGTTGTGCTTTATCATTCAACCATCCTAATGGGTAGGGTTTCTTGTGAGGTGTAGTTGCTAATCCCAATTTCTTTACAATTGCTTCAAAATTCAAATTTACTTGTGAGCCACTATCAAATAAAGTATCAATCTTTTGATGTTTGGAAACAACTCGAATATGGAAAAGCTCATGTCTTTTTTCTCATGTTCTTCATCAATAACAGATTGAGCAGAATTACTAGTAGATGCTTCAGAATTCTTACCTTTTATACCTGTGGCTGTAATGATTGTTTCATCTCCCAAGTCTGACCCCAAATATTTTTGAATAGCTGCAACAATCTTCTTCTTCTTGCCCTCGGACTTCTTATGTCTCAACTCTAGATGCAGAATCCAACAGTGCTCATCATCATGCCCCTCCTTTTTACAGTGAGTGCATGAAGCTTTGGCTTTCTGTGCAGTGTTATCCTTCCTTGCTTTCCACTTCTACTTTCTTTTCTCCTTTCTCTTGCTTGTAGTGGGTTGGGACGGTCCCCCAACTTCTAGATTTCCATTCTTTCCTCTAGCCTCTAGATGAGTAGCTTGTACAGATACCTCATCTATACTAGTGGGATTAAACATGAGGATGGTATGCCTCATGTAGCTGTGTAGACCACCAATGTACTTAAAAAGAGTCTCTGGTGAGTCTAATGAGATCCCTAGAATCAATGCTCTCTTTCTAAATTCTTGAGTGTACAATTGCACCCTTTGCCCTCTCAACTACCGAAGAGTTTGCCAACTCATCATTGCTTGATGCATGTAGGACAATGGATAGAACTGCTTCTTGATTGCAGAAACAATGTCACTCCAGATAGAGATAGTTTGACCATGTCTTTTCATGTCAGCTTGGGTTCTGCCTTCCCACCAAACCAAGCCAGTGCCTCCTAGGTGTAGGCTTGCTAGCTGAATTTTTCTCTTGTCTAAGTCAATTTTCTACACTCTGCAATACATATCACTTTGTCTAATTCAATTGTCCAACTTTTTAGCATTTAGCTCTCCATCATATATAGGCAAATCTAAGTTAACATCTAGCTTAATCAAAGATGCTTTCTTATTATGAACAGGGCTATTAAGAGGTGTGAGAAATTTTTCCTCTTTCCCTTTTCCTTTTGAGTGGTCACGGTTTTGAGATTCGTATTCTTCTTTATCTTGCTTAGAACTTGATGAATCTTCATCCTTATGCTTTCTAAAGTTCCTATACATTTCTTCTACCATAGACTTTATAGCTAGGAAACTCTCCATGAATTGAGGGTCTGGCCCCACAGAACCTTCCTCTGACATTGTCTTCTGAGGATAGACTTTCCGAATTTTAGGATTAGTTTTGACCAACTCTCCTTCTCCTAATTTGAGCTTTGATCTAGTGAGCATTCAACAGCTAAACCAACACAAGCTTGTCTAACCTTACAGCCTAGAGCTCTGATACCACTTGATCTGATAATCACCCAATGAGTGACCTTAGTTAAAGATTTATTAAATGAAGGTATTATAGACTCATGTGTTGGTGTGTCTAAGTTATTCAAGCAACAGATCGATCAGATTGCAAATACATAGACACTTAAAAATTGAAAACAACAAAGAAATACAGTAAGCAAATACAAGAACACAAGAAATTAATAAGGAGTTCACCCTATCCTCCAGGGCTATATCTCCAGTCTAGCTCTCAATGGTGGTCGTCTTTTGTTGTGTCTTGAAGTAGAGAATTACAATGAAGGAGCTCAATATGAGTCTCCTGAAACAAATTGGCTTGTCAGGGTGGTTCTTAGATTCCCCAAACCACTAGAGTACACAGACTCTTTTCTTTGCCAGCTCTTTGACCTCTCTGGTCTGACAGATCCTCTCAGGAATGGCTTGAGTCTCTCAAGCTCTCTGGTGCTTGACGTTGCCTTTGGTTAGTTTGGCCCTCTGTCCTCTTTCTACTTTTTGCCTTACTGGTTCTTCTCTTCTCTGTCTTCTGTCTTTAATGTTCTATCTTTCGGTTCCCGACTCCTCCCCTCTGTCTAGTCTATACATGGCTTTAAATCCATTTGAGCTCATGGCGGTTCGCTTACTTTTCCACCTTTGTCAGATCGCCTAGTTGCAGCTATGCTTGGAGTTCCCTGTTTCGGCGCCATCATCAGGCTCTTAGGGATGGCCACTTATCCTCCTGCGAACTGCACTAGCCTGCTCCGTTAGTTCAATTCTTCAGTTACGTTGTGGACTGAGTCTTCTACCATCTTGGCGGTCAAAGTGGACCTCAAGTTCTTCTAAATCATGGCTTAATGCCCCGTCAATTCCATCTTCTCCATCGAGCATGATCTCAGCCGTTAGATCTGAAGCCCCCAGATCCCACGCGGTTGAATAGCTCGATTGTTAGCGCATGATGAGTGATGGTTTTCTCTCTCCTCCTCTTGCCACGTGTCAAGTACTGAGTGGAATCACTCCTTTTTCATCAAAACTTCTTACCACCCATGGATGCCCCCGATCAATACCACCGGTTTTGGGGTAGGTCCTGCCTTTAGCGCTTAGCCTTTTGTCCCACAATTTTCCCGGCTTCCTCGTGACCGAGAGATCAGGGCTTCTCCATTTTTAGGGTTTTCACCTAGCAATGTGCGATTAGTGCTAGGTGTTAATCGCGCATAAAAAAATCCCTCTGTTTCTCGATCTAGGCCTCCTAGGGGCTAATTTCGCCTCCCGTGTAGTCTCCATGGGCCTCAATAAGCCCGCTTTGACTGAGGTCCTTGTCGTTCCATGCTAGCTACCACTACCACTGGTTTAGAGGTGTTTTTGATCGTTGTTTTAAATTCTTTGAAGTTTGTCTTGACCTGGTACAACAATGGCTCTATTAATCATTCTTTATGGATCCAATTCAGATCAGAACTTGAGGTCCTTTGAGGACAAGGAGAACCCAATTTCGTTAGACCAACCTATGCATTCTAGTCCACCAACTATCAAAATTTTCCTCATCATTAGAAAATATACCTAAGACTAAACCAAAACCCTGTAAATAACCAGAATGTCGATCAAGAAAATGAAAGATACAATGTCCATGGTTAATTAAGAACAAGGCTAATGATGGCGAACTGTGGTAGTTAGTAGTCCCCACAAAGACTAAGACAGAGTTGATGAGAACAATACATAAATAGTGAACTTAGCTTAGTGATGTATAAATAAATGACATACCCCTCTACGAAAAAGTCAACCTAACACATCTCATTGTTTCTCTAGTTTGTAGCAAGTGACAAGGAGCATAATTTCTACCACCTGGTGTTGTAAATCCACAAGGAAATTTCTTGTAAAAGTGTTGAAGGGGTGCTTTTATCGGAAAAGATTGGAATCATCCTAGACTCATGTTGTACTAGGGAAACTTGACCATCGTAAAACCTCCTTGAAGCTATTATAGTAGGTAATATTTCCCATACTAATTCTTGGTTGATACCTAGTTTGAGCACGTACAACCATAGGCACCATGCTTGAACCAACATTGCCACTACCACCCCCATCATCCTATTGCAAGTAATAAAAATTCCTCTCATTAATTAGAATAAATTTACATCTTCTTTCATGGTTGGGGGGTGTCATGTCACCCATCGTTAATTATAATTAAGGTTGAATGGGTGGCAAGCACCTCCCTAAGCCTCGCTTCATGAAATTTTTTCAACCACAATGGGAGGTTATAAATGCCTATTACTTGAATGTCTATTTGTATCTTAATTAGTGATTTAAATCTACACCATCTTAAGTGGAACCCCTATTGGGGAAAGGTAGAACGAGGAAAGTGGCATGTAAGCAAATCATGGATATTCATAACACATTTGACATTTTTTTATGTACTTCGTACTTATTGAATTTTCAATCTTCCAACATAATCCTTTATTATGAAGGTATACTTTGGAAACTAATCATACGTGAATTTTTTTCTTTTAATATATTTGGATGAGAGGGATGCATTACAATTATACATTGAAAAGAACATTGATTGGATGATGTTACAGATTGAATGATGGAAAAAATCAATTGATGGTAACTTATCATGGCACGACGTGGTTACATTGATCAATGAAGTTGAATATGAGAGAGATACCAATAATGGAAAGAGGAAAAGTGATTTATAAAATGGTGTAAAAGATAAACAGGTAACCATATCCCCCAAAACTATTTTTTTTTAATAATATATTGATTTATATGCCGTGTATTTTTCTTAATTTGAATAATTTCTATGTATAAATATTATTATCAATTGAGAATGTATTGTTTATGTGCGTGACATTACACAATTGAAACACTATGAGGCTATGTTGTGTAATGACCACAAATTTCAAATCAAAAAGGTGGATGAAAAGATGAAATCTTCTAATAGTAGGATTTTCAAAGTATTTCAAGTCATTAATGTTTCCTTTAGAAGTGATAGACATCCAAAAGTCTCTAAAAAATGACACAGGTATTTGGAAGTTATAATTGAGTGCGACTCTAAATCCTTCAAAACAATTTTGTTTGATATCAAACAGTAAAAAAGCTACAAATGAATGAATGTGACCTTCAATGAACCTTTATTGAACATGCTAATGGATTTACCATGGTTAATACAGGGAATATTGAAATTCCATGTGATTTTGGAAGCTCATATGGCATCTTCAATTGACCCCACCAGCTCGCATCATTCTCAATTCCAAAATACCTAATTTGTCTATTATAAATCAAGATGCAGGTGAAATCCTTAGAAATACATCACACAATTTTAGACAACAAGGGTACAATTCATATTTTGACATAAATGAAGATGAAATAAAAATGCCTTAGAGATTCTATGTTATACAAAATTTCTTTCTAGTGCATCCTAGCAAAGACAATATAGCTCCTTCTAAATCCTAGCTAGACCATTTACCATCTAAAATTTTTGGCCAAAAATATTCTAGGCTATCAAGGCATCTCACCAAGCTCTCCTAGATGCATCCAAGGCTCCACTACCTACTAGAATCACACCAACAATCTCACAGTTGGAATCTTTTCTCTCATAAAGAATGTCCTCAATGATATTTATCTAAACTTGCATGACACAACCTCCATTAGCATTAAGTGCTCCAGTTATTTTCTAAGGTTTCATCTCATAAGCCTTAGGTCATGCAACATGTTAATGCTTGGGCTGAGATAATTCTCTTAATTTGATCTCACACGGACCCTAATTCCCAATAATCCACCCAAGCTTTAATCCTTTCATTACAAAAAAGGGCTACAATATGATTACATCAAGAAGATATGGATTATCTAGTGATTATGTTGTCGGAATGAGGACACTCTCCCACTTTTAGAAGATAGGCTAGTTAGGAAAATAATAGAAAATGGATCAAGTGCACAACAACATGATATAAGTTATTAGGGTATATCCACATGAGGGTAGTTTAGTGAAGATGTACAAGTGTCATGTGGTGGTCGGAAGCCACCTCCGAAGTGGTGTGGTCTTTAAGCTAATTATCCACATTTCAAGCACTCCTCATGACATGGTTTTGTGCTCTCTAAAAGAGGATCCAAGATTTAATTCTCCTCAACATGCCATAATTAAAACAAAAAACTCCAAGTATTGCAATCTCCAAGCAATAATCCCTCAATACAACCACTGAGCATCTTAGATTATGACATTTGCTTGTAGTGGTCCTAGAGAGGAGTGCCTTTACTCCCAATGCATGTTACAATGATTTAGAATTATGCAAGGGTGCAATATAATACAAATATAAACATAAACATAGAGTTGAAGAAGGAATAAAACTTCATGCCATTAATATCAAATAATTGAAATATGCTTACATAGAAAATGGAAATAAACTAGCTCAGGTAATGGTAGCTTATCTCTAAGAAGAGATGTGGTGGCTACATGCCTCTAAACTATGATACAATGAGGCTCAAATACCTATTTGTTATTGAGAAACAATGGAAAACCCTAAACATCTAAAAACCAAACTCTAGAGATGAAGCGGCAAACCTATTGGCCCCATTGGGGTAAATTGGTACATCAACTTCCAGGGGTGATAACTTTGGCATACGATCTTTGTTTGGCTATCGTAATACCTCATTTCCAAGATCTCAAAGATGAGGCAAAAAAAATCCACTAACCCATTCGGGACATTTTCACCCTCCCCGTTTTCCGTAAAAGCGTCATTTAGTGCCTCAAAACGTCTCAAGAACTTCATGACCCAAAAAACTATGAAAAATAGTAAATTGTACTACAATTAAGGAAACCAAAAAATTGAAAGAGACAGTGTTGGGGTCTAAGTGGAATGGGCGGGTGGCCACCAATAATGACCTAGATTGTTAGCCATGAAAAATATACTAAACTATGGCTGACAATGGTTGACCATGGTAAACATAGATAACTATGGTCAATCATAGTAAACCACACTGATCACCATGGTTAGGCTATCGCTGACAATGTGTGACTATTGTAAAACATCGCCAACTATTTTTTTACTATGGTCAATGATTGTTTAACTGCAGTTGGACATGGTTGACTATGGTTGTTTATGTTGACCTTTGAAAGGTTGACTATGTTTGACTATGTCATCAAGTTGAATATTGCTAAATATGGTCAACATAGGGTTGACCAAGATTGATCATGGTCAATTACTTAAACATTTCTATTAAGGTTTGACTACATTTATCTAATGTGGTTGACTTTGTTCAACTATTAATATTAATCAATAACAATATGAAATTATATTTGACCAAAGTTGAAGAATGTTGATTGTGAAACATATCCACACATAGTTTGGCAATGGTTGAACATGATTTGATAATGACTGACTATTAATATTAATATTAAAATTAAAATAATCATGAAAAACCTAAACCTACTAATAATAATAACCTAAAAACATGAACTTAATAACAAACTTAAATCTAAATTTAATAATAAAACATATTATATTATATTAAAACCCAACCTAAATTTTTTATAAAACCTACCCACCTACATATTAAAACTGTGAAAGCACAAAAAATATCATGAGATTAAAATAATGTAATATAGTATACCTTTTACTAAATACAAAAATATTATGGTTTACCATGATTTACATTATTTTATAATCTCATATTACACTAAAAAATTAAAACCTTCATTGTCATATTATTATAGAATCATTTCATATGTATAGTATATAAGCATTGCTATAAAATAAATATATATGTATAATATATACAAACTTCCATATTATATTACATTTAAATTTGTAATTTTATATTTAAAATTTAAAACTTGTCATTTAAAACATGTCATCAAATGAAAAGTTAAGTGTTATAATTATCTCTCCAAATCTCCGATGGTAGTTCTAGAATATATCTTAAATATATGTACATAGTAACAATTTTAGGCTGGGTTACAACTATGGCTGCAAAAAT
>APFE030623875.1:34791-52060 GCA_000404065.3 Pinus taeda
CTTATTTTATAATTATTATTATTTTTTATATTTGTATTCTTAATATAAAATTGATTAATGTATTGTTATTGTAATATTTAAGGAAACCAAATCTTTTTTATAAAAAAATATTCAACCACTTCAAAATATTCAATCACTCACAACAAAGAGTTGTATAATTAGAGTTTTATAAGATAATTATGTAGGCTTGTTATTTTTAATTAAATCTTAATTTAAAAATCAAAACCTAAATTTGAAACTAAATTGTATATTTTTAATTAAGCCTTAATTGAAAACTCAAAACCTCAATTTGAAAGTGATTCATGCACTATGTTAGTTATTCTTTAACAAGTGTATTGCATTGCAATTCTATTACATTACAATTTTGCAAGAAGAGTTGTAGCTTACATTGGCTACATTCTCACACGAAACTTCACCGCCTTCTAAAATTCAAAACCTAGATTTGAAACTCAATATAATAGCTATTTAAATTGCAACACATATTTTAGAGTAAGAGGCACACATTAATATCAATGTTAAAAGTAATATAAACATTAATGATAATACTAATACTAATATATTAACAATAATATTAATATATATTATACTAGTATTAATATATTAACATTAATATTAATATATATTATATTGATTAATATATTAAAAAATATGTTGTTATTTATATTACTTACATTAAGAGGGGGAAATGATGAGGATGTAAAGCGGATAGGCTTTCACTCACAGGAAGTACCTGATAGGCCTGCAAACCCTAGAAGTAGGAATGGTTGGGGCTCGAGTTCGCGGGTATCGCTTGACGGCCCTGCACCTCCACAGACATCAAAAGGGAAGAGGAAAATGACAAAGGAATAGATTGACAGAGGAATGAGTGGAATGACAGGGGGGAGAGATCCCCTCCTACTGAAGTGTTGCCACACAGGAGACGAGCATCCATGGATCAACCAGTGGAAATGGTAAACGTGGAAAGGGTCTACTTGTACTGGGAGTGAAATTGCAGGCTAGACTGGGAGGAAAATGCTTTCCCAGAGCATCCAAAAAACCCAAATTCGTAATACCTAAAAAAAATTGAAGGAGTACAAAGGATATATGAAGGACCACGCCCTGATTTGTAAGTTTATAGGGGCATGGCCAACTGAGAAGGAACTGATAAGATGGATCAGCAATGATGGCAATCAAACGGGCATATCGACCTCAAGTTGGGGGAGAAAGGGTTCTCCTCAGTTATTTTTTTCTAACCTAGAAGACAAGGAGAGGATTTTTGAAGATGGACCTTATTTATTCAACAATGCATGCATGTTCATGCAACATTGGGAGGAGTGATATAACCCAGATCAGGAGAAGATGCTGGCGGCATCCATCAAGGTTCGACTCTTCAACCTCCCAATGGACTTTTGGTACCCAAAAATACTAGAAGGGATAAGCAACTCGATCGACACTTTCGTCAGAGTGGCAGACATGACGAGAAAAGGTAGGTATACTTCCTATGCAAGAATATGTGTTCACATGAATATCACAGAGCCGTTACTAGACTGCATAGCACTTGAATACCACAGTGAGGCATGATAGCACACCCTAGATTATGAGCATATCCCCTTCAGATGAAGGATATGTCATGAATACGGGCACCTGTACCAAGCTTGCCCATTAAATAACCTTGACAACCAAACGCAAGGAAAGAAGACAGGAGAGGCAACTAGAAAAGAGGATGGATATAGTTTCCAAGAAGTGCACAGAAGGAGAAGAAATGAGAAACCAACAGGGACACAAAAGGTGCACCAAAACGAGCTAGATCACTGAAACCTCAATAGATTTGCTACCCTCCAAATGGATGAGATGGGGGATATGAGTGAGGAAGCCACTAAGGAGATGGAAGATACTCAACAGAAAGAAAATGAGGGAAGTAAAGAAAAGAGAGACAAAGTAAATGAAAACGAAAGAGGAGAATAACATGCAAATGGTAGAGGGAAATCTAATGGAGATTGACCCCAATAAAGAAGACTTTAGTGTGGAGGAGCAAGTGATGAAACGAATGTGACACGAGTGGAGACACCTAGGCAAATGCTTCATCCTAAAGGACCAAAAGTAACTCTATAAAGAAACCTTTTAGCAATACAAGATAAAACAGGGATTGACTATGATAGTCCAACCAAAACTCTTAGCCTCCAAAGATGGATAAGGGTAAGATCTAGGAGGACTAGGAATGGAGGGAAGGAAAAGGGGAAGAAGACCCATTAATGAGTCCATATAGATGGTAGGGGAACTATTAGTAAACTTGGGGAGAGTGGTGCCACTATCAAAGGTATTTCAACCACCCCCAAAATTGTTGAACTGATGATTACAACCCTGAATATAAGAGGCCTCAATAGTAGGGGAAAATAGAGATACCTCAAAGAGAGATTGAAAAAGGATAGACCTAGTATTATGATCCTATAGGAAATGAAAATCAGTGAAAAAAGTTGAAAGAGATTATGGAAAACTATAAACCCCAATACCAAGTCATAGGACAAGACGCAAATGACAGCATGGGAGGATTGGCCATTATTTGGAACGCAGGAGAAATATGGTTCAAAGTTTGGGTTAGTATTACACAAATCCTCTCTCAGAGATTCAAGGTCATTGGATACAACGACTGGGTGCTACTTACAAGAGTATATGGTCCCCATATACCAGGGGAAAGGAGGGCCTTTCTACAAAACCTAGTAAAAATGACAAGCCTATACCCAAAGGACTTATGGGTGGTGGGAGAGGATTTTAACATGACCGCCTCTCTAGCGGAAAAAGGAGGTGGCATGAGGAGAACAGAAATGGTTATGGAACTCTTTGGGAACACTATAGCAGAACAAAGACTAGTTGATATCCAAACTTTAAACGGGGTGCACACCTGGAACAATAGAAGAGGAGGGAATCACCAAATAGCATCCATATTGGATATATTTCTGATATCGAAACAAGTAATGAGCAGAGATATATTTGTTGAAGCATCGATTCTTCCTGGAATGGGCTCAAACCACTGGTTGATCTGGCTGGAAGTGGACCTGAAAGCCAACCCGAAAAACTGCCCATTCAGGTTTGAAGGCTTTTGTCTTAGAGATCTTGACCTCATAAAAAAAATCGAGCTATGGTGGATGCAGAGTGAACAACAGGGGAGGAACTGCATGCACACATTCCAAATAAAACTCAAAGAAATAAATAAAAAAGGAAATGGAACAAAGAAGACTTCAGACACATTATGAAGGATCAACAACAATTAAATCAAAAGATGATGGAAGTGCAACAAAAAATAATATGGGAAGGGAGATCAGATGAGACAATAGTAGAAGAGGGATGAATCATCAGTCAACTGGAGGAAAGGCGGAAGCAAGAGGAGATTCTATGGAAGAAAAAGTCGAGAGTGAATTGGTTAAGGGAAGGGGAGAGGAACACACGGTTCTTCCACAAGGCCATGATCCAACATTGTTAGAGCAACATAATATTATCACTCAAAGATGATGAGGGGAATCACAATACGCAACATGAGGAAATGGAGGGAATCCTCATAAACCACTTCAGAGATCTCCTAACAAAACCCCAAGAGGATAGAACAGAAGCAACGCAAAGAACCTCCCAGCACATTCCCCAAAAGGTCACTCAAGAGCATAATATAGCCTTAATGAGAGCAACAACACTTGAGGAAGTGGAAGAAATCATTAAAGGAATGAAAAAGAATAAGGCCCCAGGCCCAGATAGGTTCACAGCCTAATTTTTCCAATCCATTCGGCCTTTCACTGGAAAAGGTATCCTGGAGGTTGTGGAGGAATCAAGACGAAATAAAAAGGTATCCCCTGGTCTTAACTCCACTTTTATTACTCTTATCCCTAAAACCTCAAAATCAGAAGACCTGCACGGCTTTAGACCCATTTCCTTGTGCAATGTCATTTATAAAATCATAAGAATTCTAACTATCAAAAGACTAAAGCCACTTCTCCCTAACATTATCTCCCTAGAACAAATAGGCTCTTTTGAAGGGAGGCAAATCCTAGATAGACTAGTCACCTCCCAGGAGTTGGTTCATTCCCTCAAGGTCAAGAAGCCCGCAAGCATGTTAGTGAAGTTCGATCTCCCCAAGGCATATGATCGGTTGAGTTGGGAGTACCCAAGGAGTATCCTTAGGGCTTATGGTTGTAATCCTAGATGTATTAATTGGATAAGCACTATGATATCCACCCTTGTATTTTCTATCCTTCTAAACGAGACCCCTACCAATGCATTCAACCCCAATTGGGGTATGATACAAGGGGACCCCTTATCTCCTTTCCTCTTTATTATTGCTGCTAAGGGATTGGATAGATACATCAAGAAGGAAGCCGAGGATTCTAGAATCAAAGGCTTAAGGATATGGGGGAATGACCTTGCAATAACACACCAACAATTCGTGGATGATATCATGCTCTTCTACCAAGTCTCTCACAGAGAAGCCCAAAGAATGAAAGAAATATTGAACACCTTTATGCAAGCCTCTGGAAGCCAAATCAACAAAGAAAAATCTTGTACCTTCTTCTTCAATACCCAAGGGAATGTAAAATCCTATCTGGACAGGATTATGGGATTCACCATAGGTAACCTCCCCTCAAAGTAACTGGGAATGCCCCTTTTGGAAAAACCTCTAAATTGTAGGATGGAAACAAACTATCCAAAATATTCAGGGTAGGTTGGGAAATGAGGCCTTCCGATCCCTAAATCTATTAGGTAGAATTGTCCTCCTAAAAGCAATACTACAGCCAATCCCTATCTACCAGCTGTGAGGTTGATTTGAATTGGATCCATAAAGAATGATTAACAGAGCCATGGATGTACCAGGTCGGGACAGACTTTAAAGAATTTAAAATAGCGATCAAAAACACCTCTAAACTAGTGGTAGTGGAACCTAGTGTGGAACGACGAGGACCTCAGTCAAAGTGCACTGACCGAGGCCAATGGAGACTACGTTGGGGGCGAAATTAGCCCCTGGGAGGCTCAGATCAGGAAACAGAGGGAGTTTTTGATGCACAATTAGCACCGCTAGGTGAAAACCCTCAAAATGGAGAAGCCCCGAGCACTCGGTCATGTGGGAGCCGGGAAAACCATGGGACAAAAGGCTAAGCACTAAAGGCGAGACCCACTCCAAAACTGGTTGTATTGATCGGGGGCATCCATGGGCAGTAAGCAGGTTTGATGAAAAAGGAGCGATTCCACTCACCGCCCGATGCGTGGCAAGTGGAGGAGAGAGAAAACTGCCGCTCATCGCGTGCTAACAATCGAGCTAGTCAGCTGCATAGGACAAGTGAATGGTGTCGGATCTGGGGGCTCTAGATCTAATGGTTGAGATCACACCCAATGGAGAAGACGGAATTGACGGAGGGTTAAGCTGTGATTTAGAAGAACTTGAGGTCCGCTTTGACTACCAAGGTGGAAGAAGACTCATTCCATGACGTAACTGAAGAATTGAACCAACGAAGTAGGTTGGTGTAGTTCGCAGGAGGACAAGTGGCCATCCCTGAGAGCCTGATGATGGCATCGAAACAGGGAACTCCAAGCACAGCTACAAGTAGGTGATCTGACAAAGGTGGAAAAGGAAGCGAATTTCCGTGAGTTTGAATGGCTTTAAAGCCATGTACAGACTAGACAGAGGGGAGGAGTCAGGAACCGAAAGATGGAACACCGAAGATAGAAGACGGAGAAGAGAAGAACGAGTAAGGAAAAATGCAGAAAGAGGATAGAGGGCCAAGCTAACCAAAGGCATTGTCGAGCACCAGAGAGCTTGAGAGACTCAATCCATCCCTGAGAGGATCTGTCAGACCAGGGAGGTCAAAGAGCTGGCAAAGAAAAGAGTCTATGTACTCTAGCGGTTTGGTAAATCCAAGAACCACCCTACCAAGCCAATCTATTTCAGGAGACTCATATTGAGCTCCTTCATTGTAATTCTCTACTTCAAGACACAATAAAAAGAAGGCCACCACTGAAGCTGGACTGGAGATGTAGCTCTGGAGGATAGGGTGAACTCCTTATTAATTTCTTGTGTTCTTGTATTTTCTTATTGTATTTCTCTACTATTTTCCATTTTTAAGTGTCTATGTATTTGCAATCTGATCAATCCGTTGCTTAAATAACTTAGACACACCAGCACATGAGTCTGTAATACCTCCAATTAATAATTATTCACTGAGGTCACTCATTAGGTGATTGTCAGATCAAGTGGTATCAGAGCTCTAAGCTGTAAGGTTAGACAAGCCTGTGTTGGTTTAGCTGTTGAATGCTTACTAGATCAAAGCTCAAATTAGGAGAAGAAGAGTTGGTCGAAACTAATCCTGAAATTGGGAGAGTCTATCATCGGAAGACAATGTCAGAGGAAGGTTCTGTGGGGCAAGACCCTCAATTCATAGAGAGTTTCCTAGCACTAAAGTCTATGGTAGAAGAAATGTATAGGGACTTTAGAAAGCATAAGGATGAAGATTCATCAGGTTCTAAACAAGATAAAGAAGAAGAAGAATCTCATAACCGTGACCACTCAAAAGGAAAAGGGAAAGAGGAAAACTTTCTCACACCTCCTAATAGCCCTGTGCATAATAAGAAAGCATCTTTGATTAAGCTAGATGTTAAATTCGATTTTCCTATATATGATGGAGAGTTAAATGCTGAAAATTTGGACAATTGGATTAAACAAATTGATGTGTATTGTAGAGTGAAGAACATCGACTCAGACAAGAGCAAAATTCAACTGGAAAGCCTACGCCTAGGAGGCAGTGGCTTGGTTTGGTGGGAAGGCAGAACCCAAGCTGACATGAAAAGACATGGTAAGACTATCTCTGTCTGGAGTGAATTTGTTTCTGCCATCAAGAAGAAATTCTATCCATTGGCCTACATGCAACAAGCCATGATGAGTTGGCAAACTCTTCGGCAATTGAAAGGGAAAGGTGTGCAAGGGTGCACTCAAGAATTTAGAAAGAGAGCATTGATTCTAGGGATCTCATTAGACTCACCAGAGACTCTTTTGAAGTACATTGGTGGTCTACGTAGCTTCATGAGGCATACCATCCTCATGTTTAATCCCACTAGTATAAATGAGGTATCTGTACAAGTTACTCATCTAGAGGCTAGAGGAAAGAATAGAAATCTAGAAGTTAGGGGACCATCCCAACCCACTGCAAGCAAGAGCAAGAAGAAAAGAAAGTAGAAGTGGAAAGTAAGGAAGGCTAACATTGCACAGAAAGGTAAAGCTTCATGCACTTACTGTAAAAAGGATGGGCATGATGATGAGCACTGTTGGATTCTGCATCCAGAGCTAAGACCTAAGAAGTCTGAGGGCAAGAAGAAGAAGACTGATGCAGCTATTGAGGAGATTTGGGGTCGGACTCGGGAGATGAAACAACCATTGTAGCCAAAGGTATAAAATGTAAGAATTCTGAAGCATCTACTAGTAATTCTGCTCAATCTATTATTAATGAAGAACATGAGAAAAAAAGACATGAGCTTTTCCATATTCGAGTTGTTTCCAAACATCAGAAGATTGATACTTTGTTTGATAGTGGCTCACAAGTAAATTTGATTTCTGAAGAAATTGTAAAGAAATTGGGATTAGCAACTACACCTCACAAGAAACCCTACCCATTAGGATGGTTGAATGATAAAGCACAAGTACAAGTGACTAGGCAGTGCAAACTCAAGTTTTCTTTTGGATCAGCATTTGTAGACGAGGTTGAGTTAGACGTAATTCCTTTAGATATATGTGGAACTGTTTTAGGGAGTCCTTACTTGTATGATAGAAAGGCTATTTTCTATAGAGCTGAGAACAAGTATCTACTTGTTAAAGCTAGAATCAAATACTTTGTAAGAGCTAATAAGCTCAAGAATAATTGTACTCTCATAAATTCAGGGTAGATGAAAGAATGATAAATTCATGCAAACAATTCTTACATATGGTTGTAAAGGAAAAGAAACCTGATAAAACCAATGTATTTGAGGGTTGTAATGATGTTCTGTTTCAACAACCTAAAGGTCTGCCACCCAAAAAGGAATAGTACATGATACTATTTTGCAGCAATATGTTCCATTGCCTAACATTGGAATGTACAGGTTGTCTGCTTTAGAGAATGCTGAAATCAAGAAGCAGGTGTAGGAATTGCTCGATAAGGGGTTTATCAGGCCTAGCACATCACCATGTGGGTCACCAATTGTTTTGGTGAGAAAGAAAGATGGCTCGTGGAGAATGTACATTGACTACCAAGCACTGAATAAGATAACAATAAAAAATTGTTATCCCCTTCCTCACATAGATGATCTTTTAGATCAATTAAACGAAGCTGTTTATTTCACCAAGCTAGATTTGCACAGTGGATACCATCAGGTCAGAGTTGCAGAGAAAGATGCATGGAAGACTGCTTTCAAAACAAAGTAGGGATTGTATGAGTGGCTGGTTATGCCTTTTGGCTTGACCAATGCTCCTGCTACTTTTAGTGTTGCAGTAGTTAACTATCCTACATATGATAAAGAATTGTATGCACTAGTTCTGAGTGTGAAAAAGTGGAAACATTATTTAATGGGCAAAGAGATAGTAATACATACTGATCATCAACCACTTCAATATCTACACTCGCAAACTAAGTTACAACAATCAATACATTACAGGTGGACGAGTTTTCTACAACAGTTTCATTTAGTCATCAGATATAAAAAGGGCATACATAACAAAGTTGTAGACATGTTATCTAGACCCATTATAAATGCATCTATTATGCTTAAACATAATTCTATACTATATGAAAGCTACATTGACCAACATGCTCAAGATATATATTTTAAAGATGTATATGCAACTTTGAGTTGAGGCAAAAGAGTAGAAGAATTGGATTATCATGTAAAGGACTAACTCTTATATCACTATGGGAAACTCTACATTCCACAAACTGAGAGAGTAAATATAATCAAAGAGGCACACACTTCTCTGATATTAGGTCACTTTGGGGTAAGTACAATAGTTGCACAGCTGCAAAGATTATGTTATTAGCCAAAAATGAATGAGGCAATTTCTAGATATATATGAGGGTGTATTCTGTGTGCCAAAAGCAAGCCCAACAATAGAAAACTAAGCCTGTACACTCCATTACCAGTTCCTTCTCACCCTTGGGAAAGTGTTTCCTTGGATTTTGTTGGGGGACTACCTAAGTCTAGAAAAGGTCATGATTATCTGTATGTGGTTGTGGACAGGTTCAACAAAATGTGAATCTTGATACCTTGTAATAAGCAGATTACAGGTAAACAAACTGCAAAACTATTCTTTGAACATGTATGGGTTCATTTTGGATTACCCACTTCTTTGTATCTGATCGAGACACCCGATTTGTGGGGAAGTTTTGGTCAAGTCTATGGGAGCTTACCGACACCCAACTGAAGAAAAGCACAAATTTTCATCCACAAACTAATGGCCAGACAGAAGTAGTTAACAGGACAGTGATCCAGCTACTCAGAGGATATTGCAGAAAACATCCTAAGCTTTGGGATGAACACAGTCTTGTGTTATGTGCAAGATGCTTATAACAGAACAAAACATTCTTCTACATAGAGATTTCCTTTTGAAACCTATTTTGGTTTCACACCAAGGTCTCCTTTGGATTTTGTCTTTGGTAAAGATACCACGGTTGATGGACATAGTGATGAGGACAAGGCAACTAGGTTCATTGAACAGATCTAGGAGATCCACCAGGCAGTACAGGAATAGCTGGAAAAGAGCCAAGCCAAATACAAGGCTAGGCATGACAAGCATCGGATGGAGCATGGTTTTCAAGTTGGAGACCAGGTATGGCTGTATATCAGCAAGGACCGAATGCAAGGTGAAGGTAAAAAGGTAAATCCTATCAGGTATGGACCTTTTAGGATACTTGAGAAGATTAGTGAAAATTCTTTTCGCCTTGATCTACCAGCTTACATGCACATCTACTCAGTCATAAATGCAGATTGCTTAAGATTGTTTGAACCTTTAATGGTTGAGGATCCTAAAGAGCAGAGTCAATTGCCTTCTATTGATGACCTGCTACCTGAATATCTGAATGAATTGTAGGAAGACACAGTCTTGGATAGGAAGGTGAGGATAATGCACAGAGGAGATGTTGAGTACCTCAGAATTGGACTCAAAGGTTCAAAGTCGAGCAGTGCAAAGAGGATTGAGATTGGGCAAGTGAGACAGCAGTACCCTCACTTAGTTGATGCTTGAAAGAAAACCAACTTTTGGTGGTCCAAAAGATTTCTAGTGGGAAGGTTGTGATCCGAATTGGATCCATAAAGAATGATTAACAAAGCCATGGTTGTACCAAGTTGGGACAGACTTCAAAGAATTTTAAACAGTGATGAAAAACACCTCTAAACTAGTGGCAGTGGCAGTCAACGTGGAACGACGAGGACCTAGGTCAAAGCGCATTGATCGAGGCCCTTGGAGACTATGCAAGAGGATAAATTAGCCCATGGGAGGCCCGAATTGGGAAACAGAGGGAGTTTTTGATGCGCGATTATCGCTGGGAAAAAACCCTCAAAATGGAAAAGCCTCGAGCACTCAGTCGTGTGGGAGCCAAGAAAACCGTGGGACAAAAGGTTGAGCGCTAAAGGTGGGACTCGCTCCAAAACTGACGGTATTGATTGGGGGCATCCATGGGCAGTAAGCAGTTTTGATGAAAAAGGAACGATTCCACTCAGCACCTGACCTGTAGCAAGTAGAGGAGAGAGAAAACCACTGCTCATCGTGTGCTAACGGTCAAGCTAGTCAATCACTCGGGACAAGTGAATGGCGTTGAATCTGGGGGCTCTAGATCTAACGGCTGAGATCGCACCCAATGGAGAAGACAAAATTGATGGAGGGTTAAGCCGTGATTTAGAAGAACTTGAGGTCCATTTTGACCGCCAAGGTGGCGGAAGACTCATTCCACGACGTAACCAAAGAATTGAACCGACGAAGTAGGCTAGCACAATTCGCAGGAGGACAAGTGGCTATCCTTGAGAGCCTAATGATGGTGCCGAAATAGGGAAATCCAAGTGCAGGTCCAAGCAGGTGATCCGACGGAGGCAGAAAAGGAAGCGAATCACCATGAGCTCGAATGGATTTAAAGCCATGCACAGACCAGATAGAGGGGAGGAGTCGGGAACCAAAATACGAAACACCAAAGATAGAAGACAGAGAAGAGAAGAACCAGTAAGGCAAAAAGTAGAAAGAGGACAGAGGGCCAAGCTGACCAAAGGCAGCATCGAGCACTAGAGAGCTTGAGAGACTCAATCCATCCCTGAGAGGATCTATCAGACCAGAGAGGTCAAAGTGTTGGCAAAGAAAAGAGTTTGTGTACTCTAGTGGTTTGGGAAATCCAAGAAGCACCCTACAAAGCCAATCTATTTCAGGAGACTCATATTGAGCTCCTTCATTGTAATTCTTTGCTTCAAGACACAATAAAAAGAAGGCCACCTCTGAAGCTGAACCAGAGATGCAGCCCTGGAGGATAGGGAGAA
Source organism: Pinus taeda (assembly GCA_000404065.3). Classification (NCBI taxonomy): domain Eukaryota; kingdom Viridiplantae; phylum Streptophyta; class Pinopsida; order Pinales; family Pinaceae; genus Pinus; species Pinus taeda. The sequence goes on from APFE030623875.1 coordinate 46,288, forward strand.
CTCCTTATTAATTTCTTGTGTTCTTGTATTTGCTTACTATATTTCTCTGTTGTTTTCCATTTTTAAGTGTCTATGTATTTGCAATCTGATCGATCCCTTGCTTAAATAACTTAGACACACTAGCACAAGTCTGTAATACCTCCAATTAATAATTCTTCACTGAGGTCACTCATTATGTGTTTATCATATCAGAGGTATGGCTGCCCCCAAGGGGTCCTACACTAAAATGGTGGACATCTTCAAAAAATTCCTATGAGAGGGGCACAATAGAAGAAAAAGTCCTCTCTCATTTCCTGGAAGGGATTGACAAAGAAAAATTTGGAAGGAGGGCTTGACCTATGAGACCCCTATACCTTAAATCAAGTAATGGGAGTAAACGTTTGGTGGAGATGGATGGGGGGGAGGGGCTCTATGGAAATAAATTTGGAAAAGAAAGTATAATATGCCGGAGAGAAAGGAGGAAATCCTCCGGTACAGAGATCAACCCAAGGGCTCATCCATATGGGACTTAGCAAGAAAAAACCAGGAGCTCATTTCCCACCATGCCTTCTAGGAAATTAGAAATGGAAGAATAATTAGATTTTGGCAAGATTCATGGCAATAAAGAGAAAGACTGATAGACAGAAAATACCTCTAAGATATTTATAGATTCACTAATGACATGAACATTCAATATGTAGAAAAATTCTGGAATGAAGGGCAAGGGACTAGAAACTAGAGAAAATGGAAAAAGATAGAAGAATGGGGTTAGGGTATAGAGACAAAGAAAACGACAGAGTTCGACAAAGAAATGAGAACAAGACAAATAACAATTAGAATGGGCCTGGACATATTGAGACGGGGCACTCAACAAAAGGAACCTTCACCATAAAAGAATCTTACAAACTAAAAGCAGAACAAGAACAAGATGGTTGAGCACTGCTTTGGAAAAAAATTTGGAAGGGAGGATGGTGGCCTAAGGTAGCACACTTCCTCTGGCTAGTTTGTAAAGGGAGAATCTCGACTTGGGACTAGTTACAGAAGAAGGGAATGCAAGTCCTATCCTTCTACTGGATGTGTTGGTAAGACAAAAAGAACATAAAAAACATGATGAAATCATGCCCATTTGCGAACCAGCAGTCGGGCCAAATACAAGGAGTATTAAGAAGGATGCATAGGAATTGTCAAAGCATAAAGGAAACAATCCTAATATGGCACAACAACATCTTCTCAAGTCCTGTCCTAAATCATGCATGGGGGTTGGCCCTGGGATTCAACCTTTAGACCATCTGGAAGGAATGGAACTGCATAATTTTCAAAAACAAAACCTCAACACAAGATCAAGTATGGGAAGGATTAGTAAAAAATATTAGGGAAACAATTCTAGCAGAGAAATGGAGTCCATAAGAGTAGCAAGTCCCTCCCCATGAAGAAAGAATACTTCACCATGTTAACTTAACAATGAAAATGATCGTCCCTAATTCCCGAAAAGCAAGAAGGATGAATATCGATTTCTCGATGCATTTCACTTTACTAGGAGAAGGATTCATCAAGTTGAGTTTTGACAGGGCCTCAAAAGGGAACTTGGGAGTAGCAAGACTAGGTGGAATATTCAGAGATAACCAAGCAAACACGCAGCTCATATATGCAGACTCATGCAAAATTGCATGTAACAATGAAGAAAAATTCGCAATAGGTGGATAGGGCCTTCAAATCTCTGTAAGATTGGGATACAAAAATGTGGAGGTGGAAGGAGACTCCAGCTTGGTCATAAACACCATGAGGAAACTTAAAAATGGCATGCCATGGGGCAAACTGAGCCAAAGTTGGAGGACAACTCACCTTATCCAAGAGATAGGGGAGCTCATACACAAGTTCAATTATCTAATAATTATACATGTAAGAAGGGAAGAGAACAGAGCAACATATATCTAGGCCAACTAGGGCTACAATCAACAACATGTACCAATGGAACAATTATGGCCAATTCAGCCGAGGGATGATAGACTTAAAGCTCTTGAGGACATCCTATGGCAAGATTCCCAAAATGGCCAGGAAACTTAGAATCCAAACAACAATATCCCCAATCAAGGTGCATGCCCGAGGGAGGCGAGGATGCTCGTCAAACATGGTAGTTATGTTTTGTAAGGGAAGGGTACCACCCCCCAACCTCCACACGCTCATGGCGATGGGTGCGGTGGCCTCTCACATGCTACCTAACAGAAGACATGGGAGAAGTGGCATGCAGGGCTAGGGTGGAGAAGGAGGTGAGGCAATTAAGGCAGGACGGGTGATGTGAAAGATCAAGGTGGAATGGGATTAGAAACAAGTCGGGATAGGGAGAGGAGTATAGTCGAGATTACGGGAGGAGGGAGGAGGGAGGGTGCAAGACTGTGAGGCTGCCAACGACGACCTCTGTGAACTATTTCCGAGTATGTTTATTGGCCTTACAAGCACATTACTATGGTTACTATGTTAATTCATGGTTTGGGGGTGTAGTAGATGACAGGGGAGGGAAATTGGGGGGATGGTCGGGGAGACCAGCATAAGTTGAGGGGGATGGTGATCGCGTTTAGGCTGGAGGCGAGAGCTGGGAGAGAAAAATGGGGCTGGGACCTTAAGGACCCTCCTGTGAGTGAATGAGATAGTTGTTATACCAAAGAGTTTGGGGAGATTGTGGCTAAGCATGCATGATGGCCATGAGAAGATCAAAGAAGAGAGGCAACTCTTCTCGGTAGAGGTGTGAGTTAGTAGCACTTGACAGAGGGGTGAGGGAAGGCAATGCGAGTGGGAGTGACAGTAAACTAGCTCGATGGGCTGGCAGTGAGAGCTGTGAGCATAAATTGGGTCTGGCCCCATGAAATCACCCGTGTGAGTATGTGAGAGCATTGGCATAACCAAGGGGTGGTGAGGCTATTGCAAGGTAGATGACAAAGAAAAATGAGAGGCAGAAGAGTGGCGCAACCACACCAGGTAGAGGAGAGGCACTACATCTTGGGGTAGAGGGGTACCTGGGTAGAGGCAATTATGATGGGAAGCGTGAGGGAGGGGAACCTGCATCAATTCAGAGAGGCATCAGACCACGTCCCGAGAGCTAATGCATCTTGTGTGTGAATAGGCACGGAAAAGAGAAGAGATGGCCCAACATGCACGTGGAAGAGCACATGATAGAAGGGGGAGGGAGTCGACTCGAGCAGCAGACCCGAGCACTTTTGAACCTAGGCAATGGAGGAAGCCTGTAGAATGCCTCATCAATGAAGCAACAACTGCTTATAGGGAAGGCACGGATGTAGGCATCTGTAAGATTTTGGACGAATGGGAAGAGAAGATAGAACGAGAGGAGGAGTTTGAAGAGGAAATGGAGAATTGACAACTGTAATCCCGAATCTCGGGAGTACAAGGGGCAAACTCATCCAGTTTAAATAGATGCTCTATTTGTATTGTCTCATGAAGAGCCTCATGGTTAAGGCAATGGAGCAAATGTCAGAGGGGATAGCTATGACCCTCCACGACATGCCCAATGACAAAAAAGACTTGCAGACAATCCAATTTCATTTGTGTAAGGAGGACATCCACCTTGATCGAATCCAAAGGCACATCCCTTGCAATATTGAGTTTGCTGACATGCCTAGAGACTCAAGCAAAGACCCGGCTCCGGTGGATTCTACCTTAGAAGAACAACATGATTAGTCAGTTTCTTTGATGTTTTTTTTTTTGTTTCTTGCGAATAGCATTTACTTTTATTGATGCATGCTTATGGTAGATAGACACATAGACTCTTATCATGATACTGATACATATATAGCTTGGTTAGATCGACTGAAACTATATTAGTTTTGGATGGCTTATAACGAGGATAGGTGGCCAACACACTTGGTTTCCCTTTGGGCAAGTTGAGGCCACCTATCTCACATATGTGGTGTAAACTTGTGTTTTATAAATAGAAAAAGAAGGTCCTACCAAGCTTAACAAAAAAAATATTACTTACATTAAGGCTTTAAAGTAATAATATCAATAAATAATCAATAGCATTGATATTCATAAATTATGGTTTTATATATTAGTTAATAATCAAACTATTGATATTTCACGTGTTTTAATACATTAATAAATGATTAATTACAACCTGCTATCATTGTTAGTGTTTAATAAGATTGAAAAGGATCAGTTATAATTAATTAAAATTAACCATTAATAATTATGTTAGTCACATTAACCATTTAAACTAGTTAACAAAATATAAATACTTAAATTATTAATTTAATAATATCTACTAAATTAGAAATTATTAAGAATAAATTAACTTTAATTAATTAATAACATAATATTAAATATTTGTACTATCAATATTATCATTTATTATTATTATTTTTAAAGCTAAAATGTACTATCACGAACTTATTTATGAAAATTAATGAATATACATAATATAAATAATATTGAATTTCTAATGATAATATTAAAGCTTAACTGCTATTAATATTAAATATTCTGAAATGTATAATTTTTATATATTAATATATGTAATATCTTTTATTTATAAATAATAATTATAATATTAAACTAATTTTTATAGTTATAATTAAGATATTTTATTAATCTTATTTTACTCCCAAAGATTTATTAATTGTGATTTATATATAGGTAATATTATAGGGTAGTTATGTTAAATATGTTAATTTTTATAAAAAATATATATTCTAATAATATTATTTTAATTAATAGTTTTTTTTAATATTGAATTCTAAATATAAAATTTATTAATATATATTATTGAAATATTTAAGGAAACTAAATCTTTTTCATAAAAGGTATTTAATCACTTACAACAAAGAGTTGTTTAGTTCCAGTTTTATAAGATAAGTATGTAGGTTGGTTATTTTTAATTAAACCTTAATTTAAAACTCAAAACCTAAATTTGAAACTGAATTGACTATTTTTAATGAAGCCTTAATTTAAAATTGAAAGCCTCAATTTGAAACTCATTCTTGCACTATGTTAGTTATTCTTTAAAATGTGTATTGCATTGCAATTCTATTACATTACAATTTTGCAAGAAGAGTTATAACGTACATTGGTTAAATTCTCATAGGAAACTTCACCTCAATCTAAAACTCAAAACCTAGATTTGAAATTAGTTTGTGCACTATGTAAGATATTCATTGACAATTGTATTGCATTACAACTTTGCAAAATTACTTGTAGTGTACATGAGCTAAATTCTCATAACAAACTTCAACTATAACTCTTTGGAAGAACATAAGACCATTGTTGTGTATTACATTGCAATTCTATTGCATTATAATTTTGCAAAAATAGTTGTAGTGTACATTAGCTAAATTCTCATAACTGAACATAAGACCATTGTTGCATGTAGTCATAAGCATATTAAACTTTCCTTTATTAAGACTATTTTAAACTTATTTTAATAATAATAATAATAGTAGATTTATAAACATTATTTAAACTTTATTGTAGTTTTAATGGTTATATTTGTAATTAAAAATACATTAATATAAATAATTGTATAAAATGTATATTTTTATTATTAAACTAAATTTATAAAATCAGCATAAAAGTTTGAATAATACAGTATTCACTAATTATCCTTAAAAAAATAAAATGATATTTATATATTCAATAAAAAATAATGAACGGAGGTTAATTGTGAATATTGCTTGATAATTAAATTAAACATAATAGAACCTTAATTATTTACAAGTTAAATCCATATAATATAATAAAAAATGTTCATGATTTTGGGCAAACTATAAGCACTTTTGTAAATATTTAT
>APFE030623875.1:58804-90097 GCA_000404065.3 Pinus taeda
TTCCTGTTTGTAATTGAACAGGTCCTTTACTGTTAAATTTTAACGAGTCCAGTATAGGAGAAACTCGGCGTTTTTCAATTTTAGGGAGTCAGAAGAAAAACTTAAGAAAAATCCATGGTTGTCCTTTTTCGTAAATTTGTGTCTCCCAAGCCCGAAAAAAGTATAAAATAATAATTGAGAGAACCGCTTGATCATTACAATCAAGGAGTACTTTTCATAATTAGTGCCTTCAATCTGAAAAAGTAAAAAAGCGATCGAAAAGACGTCGTTTTATTACCAATATTGAACTTGAAACGACAAAAGTCTGACAATCTTTTCATGTTTATACGGTCGGAAAAGAGCTATAAAAGGATCGTCTCTTTAATTCTGAGTTTAAAAAGAAAAACTTGGCAATATTTCCATATTTTACAAGCCAGAAAAGAGGTTAAAGAGGACTCCTGTGTTTTTTGTCGAAAATGACCAATTTCACTTGAATACCCAATATTCTGCACAAAAACTACAAACATTACTCATATCTGTTTAAAAATAATAAAAATGCACCAAAAATGACCCTTTCAAAGTAAAAAAATAAATAAATGTAATTTATTTATTCAAAAAATCTTATAAAAAGGACTTTTACAAGTTCATTTTTATCGTTTGCCTTTGGAGTAAAAAGTAAGAGCTATTGGTAGAAAACTTCCTGTGGAGATTGCGAAAAATCCGACCGCTGGAATCGAGAACCATCTTCTCCAGGTAATCCACATTGTCCCTGACTTGCATTTCATCCGTTTAAAATTTTGTTTTAGGGTTTAGAAATTGTTTTTTAGAGGAAAATTAAGGCAAAAAATCGTCGCAGCAGTTGCGAAGGGGTGCCATGTGGCCCCTGCGCACCCCGATTTTTCTATGCACATAGAAAAGTCGGGGTGTTGCACCTATCCTTAAGGAGAAGTGCGCACCTACGCACTGTCTCTAAAGGGATGGGTGCGAACCCCGCGGAATGCAAATTTTGAACCCTAGTTTCTTCATTTTTGCCCCATAGAATTTGGAATGAAAATCCTAATCCACCTATTTTGCAATGTGGGTACACAAGATGCTTATTTGGCAGGAAAGAGAGCACGAGGACATGGATCAAGCTGCATTACTCCATCCACCTTCATTACAGGCATTGAGAGCATGCGGGCTATTCAAATTCTGGACCATACCTGGCATGAGGGCACATGTAGACTTTCTACAATGGTTGGTGAACAGGTGGAGCATACAGGACCAATGCTTTATTATTGGTGGCAACTGGCTCAAAATCGAGCCGGATTACATATAATTTTTTACTGGCTTACCCAAGAGAGGCACAGAGTTATCTATGTTCGGATCTAGGCCAGGTGGTCAATCTATCGCTAGTCTCCAACTAGAGTTCTGTAATAACCAGAATCTGGACAAATGGATAGATGTGAAAACCATCTCCCGCCCTGAACTGAAAGTGATTTCTTTTACTGTTACTAGACTTCGCGGGAGCACAACATTGCATCTAGCTACAGGTTCCCAGATGCGCATGGCAGTAGACTGCTTCCGAGGCACCATCTTCAACTGGTGCGATGCTGTATTGGCCAATGTGAAGGGCCAATTGACTAAGGCGAAGAATGGACAGCTAAATAAATTTGGATATGGTTATTTAGGTGTCAGCTTTTCCCTAGAGAGGGTACCTATGCTGGTTCCACAGCAACTCACTGTTGAGGCTAGACTTCCACGAGATCCTCGGGTTATGCGATGGGTTGTAGTCATGGCCCGCCATCCTAAGGAGGGTACCGAGGTTGCTCAATTCACACTAGAGTATTTTTGTTGGTTAGAGAACCAACTCTTTATTATTCAGGATTTTCCATACGTTGGGATGGATTATCGTGGTGATCCCGACATGGCTCTTCCACCAGGAGAGCAATGGGATGATAGAGGTAAAATTGTTTTCAACATTTTAATTATATATGTATTTTTTATTTTTTTAAAATCGTCCCAAAACTAATAGTAAAAAGTTTTAAATGCAAATGTGGGTCCACGGCGACCAGCCACTCTCCAGCCTTATGATCGAAGACAACTAGCTACCACAGCACTGGCCCCACGGGACCAATCAGTAGAGACCTTGGCCGAGTTGGAGAGCCATCTAGAGCGCTTGACCATAGATATTCTAGAGACCAGCATAGATGACATTCCTCTTAGGCTTCAACGCTATGTGATTGGGGTCCCAGGACCTTTTAGGAGGTTCCTTTGTAGGGCGGCCCGAGCAGTGGTGTCTTATCGGGATCATCATCAGTGATAGGATGATTGCCTTGTAGACTCATTTTTGGACTTTTGATACTATCATTTTTTTCGATCATAAGGTGTTTTTCAACCTATGATCAAGGACGATGTATATTTTGACACACTCTTATTCTATGCTATATTATTATTATGGTTATCTTGAAAAATATGTCATGAGATGTTTTCTAAATTTACTGTTCGATTTAATGCAAATGTCTATTTAACATTCAAGAAGCAACTGCATCTGCTAATGTATTTAAATATCTTGAAATGTGCTGATATTCTATGTAATCAAATTCTCGTTCCAAAAGGCGGACTCTCAAAAATAATCATAATACTACCGGATTCCTAATGGCATAAACTCGATTAAGCTGTAATACAACGAGTTTCGAATCTAAATTAATAATCAAACTTCAAATTCCAAATGAAATGGATTCAGATAATAATTCAATCACTGCACTGTATTATGCAATGTTGTTCGTTGTTTGACTGAGGCTTACCCCATGCATAGATACTAACTTGTCAGAGGGTGAATAGATAACCCAAGCTACGGAAGAGATGTTCCATGTACTACGACAAGTGGCATCAGCGAAACCGATGTATGTTTGGAGAGGAGTCGACATCTGCAATATCAAGAGTAAAATCAAGATAAGCAGGAATAATAATGAAAAACACTCTCTAAAGTAAAGCACGCATCCTTAATCTAAGAACACACCAAATTTAGAAAGAAACTAGTCTAAGGAATCTCCACACTAATCGTTTAAGCATAATATCGCTTTAGATAAAGCCCATTCATAGGTTTACCTAAAGAGACACCGTCAAAATCTTCTAGCTCATAGGCCCCTTTTGCCAGCTTTCGCTTGACAATATACGGACCATGCCACATGGGTACAAATTTGCCAGCCCCTAGCTTATCATTTGCTTGATCGTAAAGTAAAACTAGGTCTCCTTCCAAAAAATTGTGGGGTGTAACATTCTGATCATATTGAGCTTTAATCCTTTTGGCATGAGTTTCGACAGCTAATGCAACATTATGTCGATTCTCATCTAATTGAGCTAAGTATAATAAATGTTTTTCCTCGTCGAAAGTGGCTGGTAATAATTGCACGACAATTTGTAATGACGGGATTTCGCATTCAATGGGAAATACTGCCTCTAAAATGTAAACCAGTTGAAAGGGAGTAAAACCTGTTGATGATTTGACTGAGGTTCGGTACGCCCAAAGTGCTGAAAATAACATGTTATGCCAATTCGACCGATGAATGCCAATGATTCGTCGGATCATGGTGACTAGAACTTTGTTGAATACTTCAAACAGACCATTTGCCTGTGGGTAATATGGTGTGGAACTATCATGATGCAGGCTAAGATGATCTGTAAGTTCAGTCATCATGATGTTTCGAAAATGACTCCCATGGTCAGTGATAATCGCTTGGCGAACATCAAACCTAGCAATTATATGGTTGAAAATGAAAATCGCACCAGTTTTGCCATCTGCCGAAAATGTAGGCATCACCTCCGCCCACTTGGTAAAATAATCTATCACAATGATGATATACGCATGCCCCCCGGCCGAGTGAGGTTTACATCTAATATAATCGATACCCCATTTTGCGAATGGACCAACGGCAATGATAGGGTGGAGAGGAGCAGGAGGAGCACGCATCTTACGATCAAATATTTGGCAATTGTGGCATTTCTGGACTGCAGTAATACAATCTTTGAATAAGGACGGCCAGAAATAGCCAGCACGTAAAATCTTTTGGGCTGTGGCATACCTAGACATATGACCGCCACACGCTCCATAGTGGTAGTCATTAAGAACCTTCTCAGCCTCGTCATGAGTAAAACAATGACGGAAAACAGAATCCACCCCATGATGATAAAGAGTATCTCCAATAATAGTGTAAGGTTGGGATTGGAATCGGAATTTCCGGCGCTAAGATCATGAAATGTCTGGCCAAAAAGATTGGGTCTGGAGATAGACAATGATATCTCCATACCATGGATCAACAGTGCTGATAAGGAACAAGGATTCATCCGCAATGGGTTCTTTTGCCACATGTTCAGTATCAGCACGGGGGAAGTCACACATTAATTCCACAAAAACCAAAGACTTCTTTGACTTGGATTTCTCAAATTCCAAGTCAAATTCCTATAGGATGACAATCCATTTGGAATACTTGCCCCCTAGTAATTGTTTTGTCAAAATGTATTGCATAGGGTTACAGTTAGAAATGACCGTGGTTTTGCATAACAGAATGTAATGACGAAATCGCTGAACATCTTGGACTGCAGCTAAGGCCAGTTTCTTCACATGTGAATATTTTAACTCAGTTGGAGTTAGAGTCCGACTAAGATAATAGATCACGTGTTCACTTTCAAATTCATCTTGTTGAACTAAAACCATCCCAATGGTGGAATGGGAAGCGGCAAGGTACAAGAAGTAATCCTGGTTGTGGTTGGGAGGATGCAATAACGACGCATGGGTCAACGCATGTTTAAGTGCATCAAAAGATTTGTCAGCTATCTCGTCCCAAAAGAATGGAGTGTTTTGTTTGAACCACTGGGTGAAACCTTTTGTAATCTCAGCGTAGTTAGGAATGAAACGACGTAAAAAGTTTGCTATCCCCTGCAAACTCTAGAGTAGGCGAAGTGTCGAAGGAGGTGGTAACTTGACGATGGCTTCGACCTTGGAAGGATCGACACGAATTCCGGGTTTGGATACAACAAATCCCAGTAAATGACCCGTTTCTATACAGAAAACACACTTGTGTGGATTAAGCCTAATCCGATAATCCATACATCTCATGAAAATTGCTCATAAGTGAGTGAGATGGTCGGCTCTGCGTAATGAATGAGCTGGTAAATCATTGAGATAAGGCTTCACAATGTGCTTGATGTCATGAAACACATAAGACATTGCCCTTTAAAAAGTTGATTCGGTGTTCTTCAATCCAAAAGGTAACTTGCAATAAGAAAATGTCCCCTGTGGACAGATGAATGCCGTTTTTGGTTCATCAGCAGGTAGAATGTTAATTTGATTGTAACCGGAAAATCCATCCATAAAGGAGAAAATTTCACTGCCGGCACAATCATCGATAATTTGATCGATATAGGGTGTGGGATAATTGTCCTTGGGACAAGCACGATTAATATCCCTATAGTCGATGCATATTCTTATTGTCCTTTGTTTTTTAGTAACTAGAACAATATTTGATACCCAATCCATCAAAGGAATTGGATAAATGAAACCTTCTTTAAGTAATTTCTCAACTTCTGTTTTGATGGCAGCAGCTTTTCGTGGGTGTATCTGATGCAACCGTTGCCGGACGGGTTTAGAATCCGGGTAGGTTTTGATCTCATGAACAACGATTGAAGGATCAATTCCTGGAATTTCTTCATAGGACCAGGCAAACACGTCGTGGAATTATTCAAATAAGGCTTTATATGTGTTGACTTCAATGTCTGTACAAGAAGCACCTATGTGAATGTTTTCAACAATCCCAGGTTTGACTGAAATGTTGATAGGAACTGTTCGAGAAATATTGGCTAAATTTTGTTCAGAATCAAGATGTTTCAATGGATTCTGCAGTTCTTTGACATATTTAGAGGTAAAAATAGATGAAAAATCATTTTCAAAATGATTAATCTCAGGTAAAAATGAAGACTGATGATGAAGATCTTCCCATGGTAATGCATCAACAGACAACAGTTCCCGAATTTGTTCATCGGTGTGAACGGTTGCTGAAAAGGTTGTTGACTCTAAGGTTGAGATTGAAAGTGATTTTCCACGGATCTATTCACTAGATCTAGGCTGGTTGAACTTGATTCGGAAAATGACTGTACAGCCTGATTAGCAACTTCAAAGGGATTCAAAGGCATGACATTGCCAAGAGAGTCCACCTCCGAATCGAATGGAACGATCCAAGGATCGTCAAGAACAATGGATTCTGATGAAATCATATGAATGGTTGCGAAAGGAGATAGTACGTTGGGAGGAGGAAATGAAAAAGTTCTGAGTAAACCCGAATCTTTAACTAATCCTACTCCAACATCCTTATAGGGGATAGCGGTTTTACCAACATGTTGAATACTCTCAGCAGAGGATGGGTCGGACGAAAAGTAAGTTAACTGGTCTATTGTAACGATCTTTCCATTGTGTGGGAACTTAATAAGCCGAAAGACCGATGAAACAACAATAGTCATGGCATAAGACTAGCTGCGACCCAAAAGAAGGTTGTAATCTAGAGGGGCATCAACCACCTCCACATCTAGATTAACACTTTTTCCTTCAACCCCTATAGGTAAGTCCTACAAAATGCCATAAGGATGAAACCCTCGGCCATCAAAGGCCTTCAGAATCATCGGGGATTGATTAAGTGTAGGAGAACCAAGGGTTTTCCAACATTGTATCGACATAATACATGTGGAAGCTCCCTCATCAATCAAAGTCCTAAAACAAGGTCTGTTTTGACTAACACTGGAATCTGGAAAGCCATTTGATGAGGTAAATGAGGTGTACTATTTTCTAAATTGAAGACTATGAGGTTTGAGTCCTGAAGATCAATAGCTCCTATAGCCGACAATAGCATTTTACGCTATGCTGGACAAGATTGTAGCGCTTCCAAAGCCGACATTGTTGAAGGTGAAATAGCTAAATCTTCAACAATGTTATAGTTCTGAGCAGCTCTCACATGTGGATTGAAAGTTGACTTTCGAAGTATACCCTTAGCGGGCGGTTTGATTACTAAGTCGGGATTTGGTTTCTCGATCTGTAGCGGATCAGAACTAGATGGAGATGAGGTTGATGGATTGGAATTAGAATATTTTTCTTCCTTACCACCAAGAGGACTCTTGCTTCTGTAATCTTGCGATCGTGTCGCAATCCTTACATGTGACATCATCATCATGGGCTCTTCCGATGCACTAGAGGAAGAACCTATCATCTTACTGTCTTAACTTGGAAAAGGATCCTTCAAAACAGTAGGTGTTTGCAAACCTTTAATGATTTTCACAACCTCGGCACGATGTGGACAATCTCTTGTAAAATGCTCCTCATCGTAGATGAGACAAGGATAGCGAGGTTTACGTTTCTCGTCAGTAGATTTAGGTTTATCGGATTTCTCCTTCGAGTTTTTCTTATTCTTTTTCTTGCCTTTCTTCTTACCGTTAGATTTTGTTTTGGTCGTAGATGATTCTACGACATGAACATCGGCAGAAATTTCAGGTGAAGACTCTCCCTTCGGGGAATCTGGTAAAGTTATAATAGGAGAAGAATTCTTGGAGGATTTCTTCTTACTCTTGGTATTAACAGTACCAATCATATCGTCAACGGCATGAGACCCTGAGGGAGGTGCAGCTACTTGATTTTGTTTCGGAAGGTCAGGGATTTTCTCTTGCAACGTACCTGACTGCGTATAAACTAAGTCAAGGTACTGTGCTTGAGCAATTACTTGCTCTTCGGTAACTACTCTTGCCTTTGCTACATCTTTAGTTATTTTGGGTAATAATGATTTTACAAACCATTCTGCCAAAATTTGGTCCGGGATAAAAACTTTCACTAAACGACGTCGACGTCGCCATTCATGAATATGGTCTAAAATATATGTGGACGTCGACTGTTTTAATGAAGTTAATAATTCCGTGCCATTTTCATATCGGACTAGCAGCTGAAAATGAGTAAGGAAGGAAGTGGCTAACTAACTAAAGTTGTAAAAAGAGCCTCATGGCAACTCAATGTACCACTTGGCTACAAGGCAATCAAAGTGCGCTGAAAAATACGAAGACGAATTGAATCATCTATAATGGAATTCGATGCACACGAGAGATGGTAAGTCATCACATGATTAGACGGATCTTCTCCTGACTTCCCCTCAACCTTTGGTATATCACTGGGCAACTTATTCGGCATTGGTAGCCAAAACGGAAGATAATTAATGGGATCATTCGTAAGGCGCGACAAGTCAGGCAAATCTAAAGTTGCTATAAATGGTAACTGACGGTTGGGATCCCGAAAACTTGGGGTAATAAGACCAGCACCAGGAGGAGGATATCCAGGATAACTGGGTATCGGATTTGCGTTTGGGATATTATATCCTCCTGGAAAACCAGGATTAACCAGACCATACTGGGGTCGTTGAGGTTGTTGATACGTATACCCAGGGTACGGTTGATACTGATAAGCTGGGTTCTGCATAGCAGGGGCAAATTGGTACTGCCCTTGGTACGATTGATAAGTAAATTGGGGTTGACTTGTGACAACCGTACTAGGCCCAGGTTGTCCTACAGGCATGGAAATTGGAGTCTGGATTGTAGGTCCATATTGGGGTAAAGAGGCCTGAGGAGTTGATACAGGAGCAGTAGAAACTGGAGCCGCTGATACACCAGAAATGGGTGGAGTGGATTGAACAGAGGCCACAGTAGTTGTAGCAGACGTTTGGGACGGAGCTCGAGGTGAACTAGGCCCAGACTGATGAGCTACCCCAGGTGTAGCAGTTTGAGTAGTAGACTAGACAGGTTGCTGGGGTGAACCAGAAACAAAAGACTGTCCAGATTGAGATGACAACTGCACACTGGGTTGCGGAGTCTATTGATCCCACACCACATTCATTCCGGGGTATGGACCCATAACAGGTTGAGCATATTAAGGACCAAAACCAGGTTGAGTGTAAGATTGATAGTTATACGATACATTTCCGGGTCCTTGAACAAATGATTGACCTGAAGGTGGTTGAAAACCTTGAGGTTGATATTGACCTTGAGGTTGGTAATGACCTTGAGGTTGGTACTGACCTTGCGGTTGTTACTGACCTTGGGGTTGGTACTGACCTTGAGGCTGGTATTGACCTTGAGGCAAATATTGATATTGGGGTTGACCTTGAGGTACATATTGATACTAGGGTTGACCTTGAGGAAAATATTGTCCCTTAGGGACATACTGTCCTTGAGGTTTCCCCCCAGGCGGTAATGGACTACCTTGAGGTTGCCCCCCAGGCGGTATTTGAGTACCTTGCGGCTACCCCCCAGATGGTATTTAACTACATTGAGGCTGCAGATTAGGAGTAGTACCAAACATCATAAGAATCTCTTCGACACTTAATGGTTTAGTTACGTTATGACCAGGAGATACTGCATATTCGATGGGTTGAGGAGATGCTCCTGAAAATGTACAAGATAAAGACTGATACCCAGGAGGAACAGAAGGACCGCCATGTAAAGACATTTCTGGTGTCTAAGAAAACAAAGATGACTATCTCAACATATTCAAAGGAGGATAACAACCTCTGGGTGTTGGATGGAAAGGAAATCGAGGTGGTGAAGACGCGAGACCTGGATTTTCTAAGAAATTGGTCAACAAAATATACCAAGCGTCACCTCCAATGGGACTGTAGAAAATGGATTCACGCTCCCTAAGTTCGATAGTCGGTTGATTTTTGGGGACGCTTAGACCTTCGTTCAGACTCGAACTTACAATTTCTTCAATGGAAATGAATCCAGAAGGAAGATTCTTGGTAATGATATTTTCTACTCTGGGTGAATTAGGACCACTAGAAACAGGAGAAGAAAATCCTGAAGATGGAGTAGCAGCAGGTTCAGTCTTAGGTTCAGAGATTTTAGGTTCTTCAGCTAATGAGCTAGTAGGAGTGATACTACCAGTAACATCGGAAAATGAAATCAGTTCAGAAATATGTTATGTTGCTTGCACTAGATGATTAGGATGTGTAATTAACGAAGACTCTCCGGCCTCCAGCGACCCAACCCTACTTTGACTAGGTGTGACAAGGGCTCGCAGCCCTTCAAGTAGACTCAGTGTAAATTCGGGAGGCTGCTCCCACAGTTGACGGGATTGTCTCGGTAATTCAGCCACAATTAATTATTTAATTACTTCACACGAAAACAAAGAAAATCTCAAGAAAATCACCTAAAGTCTCTAAAGAACCAAAAAAATTGAAGCACACGTCTAATAAATCTAGGAGATCAAACCACACACAAACAATATCTTTCTGGATCGAAAACACTAGTTGGTGATGAAATCCAACGTCGTAGAATTCACGACAGAAATGGCGGTTGGAACAGTTACCCCGACAACCTGCTTAATGAAACAGACTGGCACAAGTTTCTTCACTATAACCGTCTCGAGTGAAGATAACCCCCTAGAGAGTCCAAGTGAGTCTAGTCAACATCTGCTCTAGGTACAGTGGGAGCTTCCCTCCAACGTCACCTAGGAAAGGATCCTAAAGATTATGGTCACTAAGGTTACCAACGGAAACAAATATACCTGGGGGAGCAGTCTACGATCCGATACGAAAGCAAGGGCAGAGTAACAAGCTCAATCCCCTTGAAGGCTCCTTGATATAATCCAAGGCTTACCAACAAGTGACCCCAGGCTCCTCGACAATGGTCAATCCAAGTTTTACCTTTTTTAATACGTGAATATCTTCTATCGTTCCCAATGAGGAAGGATTGATTCCCACACTGGTTCGGATATGATCTCGTGCTTCTCCTTTAAGAGGAGTTGTCCCAGAGCATAGATGTAACAATTGGAATTTCTCCCTACCGCAAGATTGACTACTTGTTTGTTTAAACTATCTTGGAGACTTAATTGCTCCCTACTCCAAGATACTAGCCTAAGCTATGTTGGTGAAAAGAGCCCTAGAAAATAAAAACATTGCTAGATGGATTTTAATTAAGCATTAATTTGATTGTTTGTTTCTTAAGTCAATGGGTGCAGAGATGAAATTTTATGGTATGAAGACTCGACTCCAAAACACTAAAAAATGCACCTAAGATGATAAAAATTCCTTTTCCTTTTCAATTAATTCCTAGCTAAGGAAGAGTTGAAAATGCAATGCTTTGAAAATCAAATCTTTCTCTTAACATACAATTGAAAGGAAACTTTTTTGTCTTTTTCAAAGAAATTTAAAAACGAGACTACTAATCACGCTCACGGAAAATCCCTTTACTTTTCAACAATCAACAACTACAAGAATAAAAAATTCTTTTAAGAGAACTTTTAAGATTTCTAGAAAACTCTGAAAAGCTATTGAAAAGAAATTTTTCAACAATCTTCTATAATTTCTATGAAAAACTCAAAACTATGATCTAATCTTGAGATCTAAACGAAAAATGGATTGAAAAGAAACTTGAAATGTTTTTGAGGATGTTCAACTTAGTCTCTCAGCTAACTAAGGATCAATTTGTTCAGCTCAACAAACTAATCAAAAACATCCAATTATGTTTTAATAAAAAATGAAATCTGAAACATTTAATCAAGTTCAATCAAAGTTTTGTAAAAGAGACAAATGGGATCTAGATCTCTTCACGGATAGATTTCATAAGCTAGTCAAACTCAGCAAGAAGACCAGAGAGACCGGGGTGATCTAAGGCTCTAAGACTTTGGATCTCTGAGCTACTACGAAGACCAAACAAAAATCAATCCAATAGGCAAAACATCTTAGAAAATCACTTCAAACGAGAATGCCAGTGAAAACTAACTCACAAGAAACTTTTGTCAAGACAAATGCAGGTCTGGGCATATACTAACAGCTATGGACAAAAACTAAACCTAACTGGTTAGATGGATCTTAGGTTTTTCAAACTTTTGACAGGGTCCGTAGGCCCCCAGTAGAACCAGGTGCAGTGCCACTTTGTGTTACATTGTAACAGTGCGAAGAGGTCTGCACTATAACTAACTCAGAGGGTGCGATCCTCTTCCAAAATTTCAAAAAATAAAAATCCAACCAGGATCTAACTAGTACCCAAACTCACACACATCAAGACAAAATTAGAAACCAAAACTTAAGTTTCTCAAGTCAAAGCAAAGACAAATCAAAAACCAAACCAAACCAGATCCCCAGTGGAGTCGCCAATTTGTTAGCCGGATAAATCGTTCTTGCGAACAAGACCGATCTCCCTAGTATCGAATGATATCTAGCAAGAAAGAGAACAAGCAAATCTACTTTTCTCTAAACATGTTTCAATTCATAAATGAACACTAAGAAGTGTAATAGTCCCTACCTCGGTCCAACGCTTGTTTGTAGCAATTTTATCCCAACAGCTCCAAGGAGTTCCTTTTTGATAACCTGCATACACAAACAAACACACATCAAAGCATACCTGCGTATAATAAAACATTTTCATGATGAAGTTCAAGGAACTCATAAAATAAACCATTAGAGACAGTTCATTGAGAAAAACAAACTTGATTGTATTAACTTTATGAATAAAACAACCTTACAACCTTTGCCTTGATGTTGCACAAGTTCTTTCCAGGGTCTAGCAGGAGTCTCCTCTACTTTGACAAGCCTCACTCACTTCCCAAATGACATGAAAGGTATGTGATCTCTCCTCTCACAAGCTCAAAATGGAATTCTAGTTTCCAGCAGCATTTACCCTCAAGAATCTTCAGTTTTCAACCTCCCCTACAACCAGCCCAATGCATGAATTTATAGTGCAAATGGAGGAAGTTGTAGGTCCACCATTGAAGGGATAAGTTCCTCCTTAAATGGGATAAGCACCTCATATCATGGAGTTAGCTCCCTTAGTTATGGAATGGATGAACCAAGGTGGAGCGGACATGCCAGTGCAATATTCCTTCTAGAAGTGTCTACAAGTGACCCAAGATAAGTTTTTAAGAATTAACTCACGCCTTTTTAACTTTTACAGGGGTTCACACCCATTACTCAATAGACAAAGCCGTCAAGTTCACATGAAACATGACCATTGGGTGCGGCACCGCAGGCAATGCTAGGAGAAAGTGCGAAACCGGGATTTGAGATATTTCTAAGGTCTTTCTCCCATTTTCAAGGCTTGACATGAAGAGCTGAGGCTCAAGACTTGCAAAGGAGGTATGTATGAGTATTGATGGACTCACACAAACTGTAGAAAGTCATGGTGACAATTTTTTTGTGTAACAAGAGGGAGGGAATGTGAGAAAAATAAATTGAGAGATAGACGAAGAGAGGGAGGGAAAGAGAGAGGAGGAGAGAGGGGGGAAGGGAGGAGGAAGTAGAAAGGGAGTGAGCAAGAGAGAGAGGGAGAGCAAGAGAGAGGGAGATGGGGAAGAGAGAGAGTAAGACAAAGAATGAGAGGATAGGAGATTGAGAGAGAGAGAGAGTGAGAGAGACACATAGTAAGAGTCTATTGAGAGACACTATGAGAGCGAGATAGAGCAAGAGTTACAAAGAGTAAGAGAGAGAGAGAGGGAATAAGGGAGGGAATATTTTCCTCTTCAACTTTCTTTCACGATATATTCATACACATTTAGGATTTATTTACTGTCCAAACTAATATTATCATTCACATTTATTTCAAACTATATTTTTGAGCTTATATATCTCATCTTTGCTTGTGAATTTCTATGACCTAACTCCCATGGGGAGAACAATAACTTTATGCTCAAACCATTCGAGTGTAAGATTAAATATTGGGTTTGTTAAAGCTTTGAAATTTTTGTTGTTGTCCACTTAGATTTTTCACAAATAGTGAAGAGGACAATGGGGTTCTACATTGTTTCAATCGATTATTGAAAAAATTTAACAAGAAGAAAAAAATTATGGGGTTTATTTTTACTCATTTATCTTTAACTCGATGTTTTCTGATTTTATTTTTATTGCGAATTACTTCGTGTGATTTTTTTATTTCGAATTACGTCCTTGTTATATTATATCCGCGTTCTAATTTTTTTAAATAGATCATTGATAATTTAAATTTAGAAAGGGAAAAAATAGGGTTTTATCTATTTTTTTTGTTTATAATTTTTTTTTTTTTAATTTCACTTTTTGTAGGAAACATGGTCCTATTGCGAGGCATATAGTTTAGAAAAAAAAAAAAAAACATGTAGTTTGATCTATTTTATGTAAATTTATGTGGTTGAATATGTAGGAGTCTTCGACAAAGGAATGGTATAAATTGGTTAATGATTCTCTAGGTCATATATATGCTTACACACCATGAAATTCTTATTGTTTGAAGCTTTCTTTAGAAATTTATTTATTTTAAATCATGGTTTCATTTGGTTTATTTTCTCTAAAATTATCTCATTGAACATGTGAGATTCGGTGGAGGAATATTTGAAGGAATCCTTTTCTAATTATTTATTTTCCCCTTAATGATATCAAGAAACATATTTTGTCCATTTTTGTAAATAACCCTTGCTGATTTCATGTTGAGTGACATTTATTTAAATATTTTAAAATTAATATATTACAAATATTTCTTAATGGTATTGATTCCCTTTCCACGAAGAGTTCGTTGTTGAAATTTAACATTGGTTTTTGAATTTGTTTTTTTAAACACTTTTGTTGTGCTTTATTTCCATCAAAACTTTATAGATAACACAAGGTAATTTATTGTGGAGGTGAACCAACCTAGATCTATATTTACTCTAAAGCCCTAAAGTACTAAGAGGGATTAAATATTTCAAGGTGCAAACCTATTTCTTGGGGGAAAAACTCAAAGAAAGGTTTGCGACCTGAAATACCTTATCACTCTATTCGCTTAATAGGTTTGAATTCAAAATGGATCCAGGATAGTTTTTATAGAAGATGTATTATAAGGAAAGTATCGATGTTTATAAAGAATGAATTAATGTCTCTTAACATTTAAAATTAATTTATATACCTATGGCAATGTTAAATCTATTGAATATAATTGTAAATCACATAAACTCATATAAATAATATCAATAATCATGATACATAGAAAGTAATGTTCCTTATATTTTCTTTCCCCACCACATTAAATGGTGAACAAAATACAAAAACTACTTCGAAATTTTAGATAATATTGTTTAGTTTTCAATAACCTTGATAAATTTTTAAATTTAAATTTTATTATTTTTAAATTATAATTCCTTCAATATTCTTGACTTTGGGATTGGATTAAATGATCAAAACTATAGTTCAAATAAAAAATTAAATAACTAAGAAAATATTTTATTTACCTAAAATTCATCAAAAACATTGAAAATGTAGATGTTAATTGTTTCAGAGAAGAGGCATACAATAAAAGGTTTTGTTTGGTATTATATTATTTTGTACTAATAGAAATATATTTCAACACAAAATTCATCCTTTAAAATGAGTGACGGCTAGTTTAAAACAACATAGTAACAATTAATTTTTATTACCTAAAAGAATCCCTACATTGCATCTAGACAAAGATACATGTTTTCCTCTCTAGTCATCCCTCTATATTTTTATCTAATGTAGATAGATATATGATTGGTATATTCTCTCCCTCTATAACTTTTGTTTCTAGAGGGTGGATATATTGTGACAACACATAATTAGTGGCCACTGAGTTCAAAGATATAAAGTATAGATCCCAGAAGTTCGACACCGCTCATAAAATTGTGTTTTTCATTATTCTTGGCAGATCAAGCATATTAGTAGACATGAAAGCACTAGTTAAAAGATACCACCATAGCAAATAATTTTTAATAACCTCTCTATATCTCAACGAGGATATTCAAAATTTTCATTGACAGTATATCTTCTTTCTGTCCATAGCTATATACATATTAGTGTTACAATTCATAGAGTGAAATCATCACATATGTAGCTAAAAGCTAGACCAAAATATGTTTCAGAAAAAAGACATAAACATAAATAATACCTACACATCTCCCTTATACGGGGATTCAGAGCATTATTCATACAATTAGTACAATTTAATATCTGATTCCATTCACTGATATTACCTTTTGGGATGTTTTTATAAAAAACAATTGAAAGATTTTTAATCTCCTATGTTCTTATTGTTTCATTTAGTCATACTTAGGTGATTAATAATGTCATAAATAAAACTAGAAATTTGTCAGTTCTTATATATAATAGATTTTGTTAGTCTATATCTTGGCTTCTTTAAACTACAAGAGAACTTTTTATTTTTTCTTAGCGTTGTTTTTTTCTAAGATTTCAAAAAAAACATTTTAGTCTCCAGCATATTTAATAAAAATTTATTATTAAACATAAAAATTTATAAATTTATCTGAAACTTTATGTAATTGGTCAATTGTGTTTAAATTATCGTGTATTCACTATAATATTTAAAAATTTTAATCCAATTATAATATATATGAATCTAATTTTTTTTTTTTGCAATAAAATATGTTTTGAGAATGTATATTTCTTCAAATATATTATACCAATCTAACTCTTAGTTACATATAATTAGTCAATCCACACACACATACACATATATAATATTTTAAATACTTATGATTCTTTCTTTATAACAACACAAATTTGAAGTAAAATGTGATAGAAAACCTTTCGTCATTTATTTTTGTATCATTCTCTTATCTAATGAATGTTTGTAACAAATTTAGCCCCCTATTTCTATCATTCCATTCAATTGTTTAGTCATTAAAATTTTCCATATGTATCATTCTTTATAAACTAGTTATCTCTCTTGCATGGCTATAAATGCCTTTTCTCTTTTTGTGGATCTAAGAACTTCCATTATAGCATAATATTACATATGTTTATAAAATTTTCCAAAATCCTACCATCCTCACTCATACCACATTTGTTTGCCACCGGGTAATTACTAAAAAAGATAGCCAATTTCCTTGGGAGGAACTAGGTCGTCGATTCCAAGTGTGTGGGGTAGATTGAGGTCTAGGTCCTCACCATGGCCTGAATAACCCACAAGGTGTCTTTCTTATTGACCCCTCTCTCAAATTCCACTTCTATCTCTACGCGTTGATGATATAATATGACAGATTGTATATATTATACATATGAAATGATTTTATAATAATATGACAATGAAGGTTTTGATTTATTAGTGAAATATGAGATTATAAAATGATGTAAATCATGGTAAACCATAATAGTTTTGTATTTAGTAAAAGGTCTACTATATTAGATTGTTTTAATTTAATCATATTTTTTATGTTTTCAAAGTTTTAGTATGTAAGTGGGTAGGTTTTACAAAAAAATGAGGTTTAGTTTTAATATAATATAATTGTTATTATTAAAATTATAAATTAAATTTTGGTTATTAAGTTAAGTTTTTTTTAGGTTATATTATTATAGGTTAAAGATTTTTAATGATTAATTTTAAATATTAATATTAATATTAATAGTCAATCATTGTTAAACCATGTTCAACCATTGCCAAACTATGTCTAAATATGTTTGACAATCAACACTCCTCAACTTTGGTAAAATATAATTGCATATAATTATTGATTAATATTAATAGTTGAACACAGTCAACCACATTAGATAAATGTAGTCAAACCTTGATAGACAATGTTTAAATAATTGAGCATGATTAAACTTGGTCAACCCTATGTTGACCATATTTAGCAATATTCAACTTGATGACATAGTCAAACATAATCAAACTTTCAAAGGTCAACATAAACAACCATAGTCAACCATGTTGAACTGCAGTAAAACAATCATTAACCATAGTAAAAAAAACTCGACAATGTTTAACAATAATTCCAAACATTGTTAGTCGTAGTCTAACCATGGTGATCATTGTGGTTTACTATGATCAACCATAGTTATCTATGGTTATCATGGTCAACCATAGTTTATTGTATTTAGCATGTTTAATGATCCAGGTGGATATTAGTGGCCACCTCCCTATTCCACTTGGACCACAACATTGTCTCTTTTAGTTTTTTGGTTTCCTTAATTGTAGCACAATTTACTATTTTTAGTAGTTTTTCAGGTCCTAAACTTTTGGAACCATTTTGAGGCCCTAAATGATGTTTTTTGGGAAAATGGAGAGGCCATCCTTAACCAAAATGGGCTTTCCGATTTGTTTTGGGCCCCATCTTAAAGATATTCAAAATGAGGTATTATGATAGCCAAAGAGAGATCATATGCCAAAGTTACAAGCTCGAGAAGTTGATGTACCAATTTACCCTAATGGGGCCCATAGTTTTGGCGCTTCATCTCGTGGGGTTAGGTTATTGGATGTTTAGGGTTTTCCATTGTTTTTCAATAATAAACAGGTCTTTGAGCCTCATTGTAACATGGTTCAGAGGCATGTAGCGCCAAATCTCTTCTTATAGATAAGCTACCATTGCCCAAGCTAGTTTATTTCCATTTTGTATGCAAGCATTTTATATTCTTTGATATTAATGACATGAAGTTTTATTTTTACTTCAAATATGTGTTGATGTTTAGATTTGTATTATGTTGTGTTCTTGCATAAGTCCAGATTATCGTAACACGCACTAGGAGTAAAGGCACTCCTCCCTAGGACCACTACAAGAAGATGTCATAGTCTAATATTCTGACTAGTTGTATTGAGATATTCTTGCTTCGAGAGTGCAATACTTGGAGTTTGTTTTGAATTAGGACATGTTGAGGAGAATTAAAGCTTGGATCCTCTTTTAGAGAGCACAAAACCATGTCACAAGGAGTGCTTGAAATGTGGATGCTTAGCTTAAATACCACACCACTTTGGAGGTGGCTTCCAATCACCACATGATACTTGTACATATTCACTAAACTACCCTGATGTGGATATACCCTAATAACTTATATTAGGTTGTCGTGCACTTGAACCATTTTCTATTATTTGCCTAATTGACCTATCTTATAAAAGCGGGAAATTTTCCTCATTCTCACAACTTAGTCACTAGATCATCCATACCTTCTTGATGTAATCATATTGTAGCCCCTTTTTTGTAATGTAAGGGTTAAATCTCGGGTGGATTATTGGGAACTAAGGTTTGTGTGAGATAAAATAAAGAGAAGTATCTCAACACAAGCATTAACATGCTGCATGACCTAAGGCTTGTGAGATGAAACCTTAGAAAATAACTGCAATACTTAGTGCTAATGGAGTTTGTGTGATGCAAGTTTAGATAAATCTTGTTGAGGAATTTTTTTTATGAGAGAAAAGATTCCAACTGTGATATTGTTGGTTTGGTTCTAGCTTGTAGTGGAACCTTTAATGAATCTAGGAGAGATTGGTGACATTCCTTGATAGCCTACAATATTGTTGGCAAAAAATTGTAGATGGTAAATGCCCTAGCTAGGATTTAGAAGGAGCTATATTGTCTTTGTTAGGGCGCACTAGAAAAAAATGTTGCATAACATAGAATGTCTAAGGCATTGTATTTTATCTTAGTTTATGTTGTAATATGAATTCTACGCTTGTTTTCTAAATTTTTGTGATGTATATCTAAGGATTCCACCTACATTTTGATTTATAATAGACAATTTAGGTATTTGGGAATTGAGAGTGATGCGAGCTAGGGGGGAGTCGATTGAAGTTGCCATATGAGCTTCCAAAATCACATGGAATCTCAATATTCCTTGTATTAACCATGGTAAATCCATTAGCATATTCAACAATAACTCTGCCAAGATCACATTTATTAATTTGTAGCTTTTACCATTTGACATCCAATGAAATTGTTTTGAAGGATTTAAAGTCACACTCAATTATATCTTCCAAATACGTGTAGCGATTTTTAGTGACTTATGTACCGAGTTTTAGATACTTCTCGATGTCAGTCACTTCTAGAGGAAACATTAATGACTTGAAATACTTTAGAAATCCCAATGTTAGTAGTTTTCATCTTTTCATCCATCTTTTTGTTGTGAAATTTGTGGCCATTACACCACATAGCCTCATAGTGTTTCAATTGTGTAATGTCACATGTAAAAAGTGCATTCTCAATTGATAATAATATTTATACCTAGAAATGATTCAAATTAAGAAAAAGACACGACATATAAATCAATATATTTAAAAAAAAACGAAATAGTATTGGGGGATATGCTTACCTGTTTATCTTTTAAACCATTTTCTAAATCAATTTTCCTCTTTGTATTATTGGTATCTCTCTCACGTTCAACTTCATTGACCAATGTAACCATACCGTGCCATGATAAGTTACCACCAATTTATTTTTTATTGTAATATTTAAAGAAACCCAATCTTTTTTATAAAAAATCTTCAAACACTCACAACAAAGAGTTGTTTAGTTCCAGTTTTATAAGATAAGTATGTAGGCTCATTATTTTTAATTAAACCTTAATTTAAAACTCAAAACCTAAATTTGAAATTGAATTGGCTATTTTCAATTAAGCCTTAATTTAAAACTCAAAACCTCAGTTTGAAATTGAATTGGTTATTTTCAATTAATCCTTAATTTAAAACTCAAAACCTCAATTTAAAATTGATTATTGCACTATGTTAGTTATTCTTTAACAAGTGTATTGCATTGCAATTCTATTACATTACAATTTTGCAAGAAGAGTTGGAGCGTACATTGGCTAAATTCTCATAGGAAACTTTACCTCAATCTAAAACTCAAAACCTAGATTTGAAACTCGTTCTTGCAGTATGTGACCTATTCTTTAACAATTGTATTTCATTGCAATTCTATTGCATTACAATTTTGCGAAAAAAATTGTTGTGTACATTAGCTAAATTCTCATAACAAACTTCAAAAAAAACTTTTGGGAAGAACATAAGAGCATTGTTGCATGTCCTCATAAGCATATTAAACTTTCTTTTATTAAGACTATTTTAAATTTATTTTATTAATGATGGAAATAATAGTTTTATAGACTTTATTTAATGTTTATTGTAGCTTTAATAGTTATATTTGATTAAACACACATTAATATAAATATAGTAAAAAATATATATTTTTAATATTATAACTAAATTTATAAAATCATATTGGGCAAACTAAAGCACTTTGTAAATATTGATGAATGGTTAAAAATTTGATTTGATTTATATGGTTATTTATATGTGATAGTTTAATTAATTAATTTAATTTGTCTAAACTATAATTTTATTAAAATTTTAATTAATGTATTAAACATAGAGGAGAAAATTATCAAAAAAAAAATTGATTCAAATATAATATTAACCAAATTCTCTTAAAGGAATTAAAGCCAATCTAATTAAATAAACTTGTATAAAATTTATCTTTATTAATTTTTATATTTAACCAAATTACAGTGTTAATCTCACAAGCTGATGAAGATTTATGAAATTTTGAAGAGAATGGGCAATCATGTAAAAAATTAATGAAACACAAAGAGATGATAACAACTCCTATTGAAAATTCATGTGGATCCAGTCATCCATATGTCCATGCCCCACCCTTATTTAGAAAATGGGCAGGATAATAATTACTTCAATGCAAATTCTTACATTTCCTTTATCCATTCTCCTGGGAATATGGGCATCCATCGCCATCTACCTGCAAGTATAGTCATACAATACAATGTATGTGATAAGAAAGAAATATTGCCTCACAATTCAATATATATATTCTACATTGCATTTAATACAAAAACTAAAAATCTCTATTACCTACAAGTATAGTCATACAATACAATCTATGTGATAAGAAAAAAATATTGTCTCACAATTCAATATATATATTCTACATTGTATTTAATACAAAAACTAAAAATCTCTATTAAAGTATAAATAATTTAATGCAGTTGCATAGAACAACTTCGAGCTTTTCATGTGGTAAACAACTTAGAGCTCTTCATGTGGTTAAATTGTAACTTACCCAAACTTTGCAAAACTCTAGTAAAATACAAAATAATACTTTATCATTGATTATAACACATCATACACAATTACAAAAACCAACCATTGGCAATCTGCACAATTACAAAGACCCATCAGAATCCCTCACTATGTAAAATATCCCTAAGATGCAATGAACCTTCAATATGCAGAACAAAACCATGCAGAAAATCTTATGGATTCATAACACTCTTAAAGCTATGCTACATGTTATGGATTCCTAATCTATAAAGCCAAAACCTTCAAGGACCATTAAAATCTAGAAAGTGAACATTAAAACCCTCACAAAATTCAAATAACACTCCTCTTCAAACCATAATAAACAAAACAACAACCAGACAAAACTAGTAGAACCTAGAAAAACTCTTTATCATAATAAGAATTGGAAAAGATAAATGAAAATTGCAAAAGAAAAAAACTCATTTCATAATTGAAAAGAAAATAAAAAGTGTTGATGCACAAAGGATAAAAAAAAAATCCTAGACTAAAGAAGAGTTCGATGAATATACCAACAATGAGAAACTCTTGTCACTTCCCCTACTCTTTGCCAAGAAATTTCAAAAATTTGAAACAAACATGTTTCGAAATGTAACTCACAAAATGTAATATAGCCAACTACTATAGCTTTTATAAAGAAAGGAGCCATGTTTCATTTTTTTTAATATTTTTCTTGGTTGAGAATGAAGCCACATTTGACACCATTTCATTTGGAATTTTGAAACAAACCCATTTCAAAAAATATAATGTAACCCACTACTATATGGTTTAAAAAAAATGCAGCCACGTTTCATCATTTTTTTGGTTTAGATGGTTTAGAATGAAGCCACGTTTGGCACCATTTAAATTGAAAGTCAAACACATTTCAAAAGATATAATGTAAGCCACTACTATAAGGTTCAAAAAGAATGCAACCATGTTTCATTTTTTTTTTTTTTTTTAGAATGAAGCCTAGTTTGGACCATTAAGGCAGTAGACAAATTTAAAAAGAAATCATTTTGAAATTTGTTTTCTCTAATCTTGAGGTTTTCATTTTTCTCTAATTCTTATAAGTGGTGATAATTAATAGGCACAATAATCATCATTTGGTGAAAAACTCTTTTAAACAAAGTTTAAACACCTTATTTAGATATACAAGAAAGTTAGAAGTTACAAATACATTTGGTGATGTAGTGGGGACAACTAGAATATGTTGGTATCTTTCAATTTAAACCATAATATCAAAATGATTAATTAAAAGAATAATTAAAATGGCCAATTCCAATAAAGAGATGCCTATTGGTATTAAAAATTTAAATTTTCAAATTTCAATTACAATAACATAATTAAATAATAATTGATGATTGTTAAAGTTTGGAATAATAATATTTTTATGGAAAGTGTAGTTTTTTAAATATTTGAAGAATATATTTATTTATTTTCATGATATTTTACAAATTAAAATAATTTAAAAATAAAACATAAAAAACCAAAATACTAATGTTTATCAATAAATAACATTTAATGTTTATATCTACATTTAAAATTAAATAAATAATATTAAATAGTAAAAGGTTATATTTGTTGTATTTATATCATAAATAAATAAATAATAAAACAAATACATAGTCTAAAAATTCAAGAAAGAAAAATTACAAATAAACCAACAAAAACAGTCCAAAAAAACGCAAATTAATAAAACCCACTAAACACCCTAGACAAAAAAACTAATAAGACTCTATAATAAAGCAAAAAAGCTCAAAAAAAACAAGGAGAACAGATTCTAAGCACAAAACCAAAATAAAGAAATCAAAAATCCTAAAAAAAGCAAAATCAAGAAAGCACAAACAAAACCTATGGTTATAATAAAGCTAAAAAGCATAGGAAAAGCAAGGAGAAAGGCTTCTAACCACAAAATCAAGAAAACAAAAAGCTAAAAAAAAGGATTTTAAGCACGTGCAAAGCTAAAACCCTTGAAAGAAAATCAAAGAGAAGAAGGATTCTATAGATTCATAGAGCTATTACAGTAGTTTGTATGGGTTCCACGCATTCTTAAAGGCCTTAACGCCTATGCATCTTTGTGTTTAGATGTTCTTGAATCTATTGTAATGGCCTTGTCGCATATGAATCTGTGTTTAGATGGGGATGAAACCATCCTAGGGCTTAATCCATTCTTTGTAGTCGTGTTTATTTGGCCAAGCGATAGAATATTCTTTGAAAGTTCATAATTAAATCAATAGTAATCTATTTTGCATGGTGATAGAATATTCCTTTGAGAGTTGAGATTTAAATCAGCAGTAATCGAAGGGTTGAGAGTTCAATTGAAAGTTACAATAGGTCATTGTTGCAAGAAATATACCACCTCAAAAACACAGCCAAGTGAATTCATAAACACTACCAACGATTTCGATGGATTTTCAATTTGTCTCAGAACAAATTTGACTCAACTCAATTCCTTCCACCATCTTCTTCTAGTGCAAAACTGAGGTTCTGTTGTTGAAATCTAAAGTTGTTGGATTATCCAGTCAAAGGTAAGCAAATTGTTTTTACAATTTAGATAGGCATCTGCTTCTATAAAATTTTCAGTGTAGTTTTGTTTAAGCCTATCTAATTTTGTTATATTGAGACTCTTGGATTGTTTAACTCGCATCTTTGTCCTATCCAGATTTCTAATTTTAGGTCACCTTTGGTTATCCTCAGAAAAGATTTCTTGATTTCAGTTAGTTTTTATCTATGTTCATTATATTTCATCCCGTCATTGTTGATTTCATTTCAGTGCTTTCTATGTTATTATATTTTAACACTCTTGGTTCACCATGAAACCCATTTAGTTCGACGTACATTTTATTATTACTCATGCCTTGTTCTCTTCATCAAAACCCTAGTCCTTCCATTTCTACAATGTCGTTCATTACTTCTAATTCCTTCAGCAATTGCCAAAGGATTTCGTTTTTGTCTGATATCACCCTCTATTATCACAACAAGAATGAACGAAAAAGTCATCGTTGATCATTCAAGAAATCTTGGGATGGAAAATTATCATTTCAAATTGTTGCTTTTGCCTTGTTGATAACCTCGTTCAGTCCATCATCGTTCCATCCATCATCTTCTTAGTAGGAAAGTCTCAAACCAGACCAAATGAGATCGCACTATGACACTAATTGCATGCCTTCCCTAGACTTTATTAAATTGTTTTTACAAATGAAATACGTTTTTACATTGGTCCCTCGAATGGAGATGCACTCGTGCAAGACTAATGAGTTTAGCTAATAATTGATGGAGTTGAGGGAGAATCCAATCAAGGGGGTGATGGAGGGCCCAATTACTCTATTTCCCTTCTGAGTCCCATGTGCATATTTCAGCAAGTTTGTGGATACCTTTTTGGATGAGCCAATTTCGCAAGTCTGCTATTTCCAGAGCAAAATTTAGGGGATGAAGACCCATGATCTTGTCCTCCCACAGTCTAATTCTTTTCCCCTTTCCTGGAATTTTGTAGAGCTGATCTTTGAAGAAATTCTAGCCTTGGCTGCATAACTTCCACAGTGTGGTTCCTTTGTGGGAGACTCCTTCCATATTCTTTATTGTGAGTCTATGTAGATATTTTTAATTAGAAATTGACTTATAGGGTGTATTTGGTTTGAGAATATTTTCCAAAGGATCTTCCCTCCCATTACCAAATTGGCCAACACATGATCTCTTACATGAATTCCACCTTCATTGGTCTTTTCACTATGTCCCAGCTTACTATATGATATGTTTCTTGCTTCCCCTTTCCTCCTTGCCATAGAAAATTTCGAATCAATTTTGCTAACTATTTGGTGATCATTTTTGGAGCGAAAAGGAATGAAGCCTAGTAGATAGGAAGGGATGAGAGAACTGACTTCACCAGAGTGAGCTTTCTGGCTGTAGTAAGCCACTGACCACCCCAAGCAGCCATTTTTGCCTTGATTTTGCTGATGATTTCCATCCAATGAGGGACCTTTGTGGTACACAAGGTTAAAGGTAGACCAAGATACTTGAATTTATCCCATGAGACATGACCGGTGAAACCCAAGGCTTGGGCAATCCTAAGTATAGATTACTGGTCTACCAACCAGGCGTACACTGCACCTTTTTTCTTGTTGACCATAGCTCCAGAGACTCTGGAGAAGCTTTGGATAACTTCACTAAATGCTCTTGCAATTTTAATATAGGCTCCTCCCATAAGAATAAAGTCATCGGTGAACAAGGCATGATTGATTGGGTTTGTTCCAAGAATCACCCTAATGTCAGGAAGTGTCCCATTGAGCTTCTCATCTGAGAGCTTTCAGCTTAGAGAGTCTACCATCATAATATATAGGAAGGGGGACAGAGGGCAACCTTGCCTGATTCCCCTCGAAGCTTTGAAGTAGATTGTCAGCCTACCATTTACTAGAGGGGCAATCCAAGGTTCTCTAATGCATGCCTTAATCAATTTTACAAATTCAGAACTGAAACCAAATGCAGAAAGTACATGGAGGAGGAAGGAGTGCCTTACTCTATCAAAGTTGTTGCCATATCTAGTTTGATGAGCATACCTTTCTCTTTGCATTGATTGTTGGAATGGATGATTTCCTACACTAGTATCACATTGTCTAGGATATGCCTGCCTTTGACAAACCCTCCTTGATTGGGAGAGATGAGTTTGTCCAGTAGAGGCTTTATTCTATTAGCAAGTAACTTGGAGAGTATTTTGTAGGACACATTGCAAAGCGAGATTGGTTTGAATCTGTCAAGAGTCTCTGGGTTAGCTTCTTTAGGAATTAGGGCTAGGAAGGTGGAGTTTATGCTTCCTCCCACTTTGGCTATTCAAAGGAAACCTTTGATCATTCGGAACAAGTTAGCCTGGATGATGTCCCAGTAGAGTCTATAGAATTATTATTAGAATCCATCAGGTCCTGGGGCTTTGTCTGGTTCCATCTTCTATATGACATTGCTAATTTCTTCTTTAGTGAATGGCATCAGGAGAGTTGAATTGTCCTCCTCGTTGACCATCCTTGGAACATGCTTGAGGAAGTCATGTGCTTCCTCATCATCATCCTCACCTTCTTCTTTGAAAAGTTGTTGAAAATGAGAGGTTGTAACCTCTTTTATCAGTAATGAACCTTTAAGAACAGTTCCATTAGGCAAGGTGATTTCAGCTATGTGGTTTCTATAAAGGCGGGTTTGAATTTGCTTGTGGAAGAAGGTTGTATTTTTGTCTCCAGACACAAGCCAGAGGTTGCGTGACTTGAGCCTCAAATATTCTTCCTCTTCTCTGAAAGTCTCGAGGGTATTGATTTGGTGTTCTTGCTCACTATGAATTTCTGCTCTGGTTATGTCTTGTATCTCTAGGCCCATTTGGAGATCTAGAAGCTGCTTTTTGCTTTGTTTTCGTAGGGAAGTGGGAGAGGTTGTGGGATTTTTTTATCCATTGCTTCAGGGTTGTTTTGGTGGCTTTTATCTTTTGCTCCCAAACATAGCTAGGTGATCTAAGAATGTGGTTGGACCAAGCTTTATTCACTGTTTCTAGAAACCCTTCTCTATTTTCCCAAAGTGGACTGAACTGGAAGCCGATTGGTCCTAGATTTTCTTCTTCTTCCAGCAGAAGGAGGATGGGTTTATGGTCAGAGTTCCACTTAGGTAGAATTTTTGTGGAGATAAGGATCTTCTCGGAGAGGAATGAACTCTAAAGAAGGAATCTATCCAGCCTAGCTGAAATATGCTCCTCCCCTATTTTGTTGTTTGTTCATGTCTATAACCCTTTTTTTGGCTTGAAATCCATTAAATCCCATTGTTGAATCAGATTTTCCACTCAAGGGAGGGTTCTAGGATTAGGTTGAAGTCTCCAGCAATGATTACATTATTGAGGGAGTATGCTTCCAAAAAATCACTCATAGTTTGCCAACATTGTTCCTTTTCTGCATAGAGGACAGGTACATAGAGATTAAGGAGTGCAATGCTTATCTTACTTGGTAGGTGTCAGAGTTTCATGGAAAGTCAGTGCTGCATCTGAAAGGAGCTCTCCAGCTGGAATTTATCAGCCTCCCAAAGAGTGGCTAATCCACCACATTCACCTCTAGCACTAACAGCTTTTCCAGTTTTTGTTTTCCATTTTTCTTTGTTGAGTTCCAGAAGGGCTTCGCCTTCAATTTTAGTCTCTTGGAGCATCAGGATCTTGGGCAGTTCTGATTTTATTAGGCTCTTGACTACTTCAGCTTTTGACGGGCTCCCCGGTCCTCTGCAATTCCAAGATATTAATTGCATTATTTACTGGTGGGTGTTGGGGCAGCGCCTCCCTTAGGAGGCTTGGTTCTAGTATTTATGCCGATAGACATCTCTACAGTGGCCTGGTTGCCCTGCATTTTTTGTCTCTCTGCTTCTTCTTCTCTGGCCTCTCTATGAGATTTCCTCCCAACTCTTTTCAAGGGCCTCTCAGGTGATTCATCTTCCGAGGATCCCAATATCTCAAGGGTCTTCTTTCTTGTCATTTTTGCATAGGAAGGGGAGCTAGAGCCAACTTTAGGGGTTTGGAGAGGGACTGATTCCTCTTGCCTTTTTACTTCTTCCATGTTTTTAACTTGTTGTTCAGCCTCATTATCTACTGGATCTTGGAGTTTTTTTGGTGTGCTGAGAAATTCAAAGGGATTTGTTGATATGTCTGCTATTGGTGGGACTGAACTTCATTCTGCTTGGGTTTTAGGGGGAGGAACCTTCTTGGTGGAGACGACTGTCCCTCTGTTCCTATTGCTCTGCTTAGTTGGTCCTGATTTCTAAACCCGATTCCATTGATCTCATTTCTCCTTCTTTGTTCTGTCCTCTGATTTCTTTTTACAATGCTTGGCAAAATGCCCATAGCCATTGTAGTGCTGGCATTTAAATGGGAGTTTCTCATAGTCTAGCACTTTTATGTGTGTCCAGTTAGCCACCATGAGTTTAATGGCTTTAGGGAGGCTTTCCTCCAGGTCTACTTCTACACAAATTCTCGCAGAGGAGTACTGGTCTCTTCTTTCTACTTGATCGATGTATTTTCCTAGCTTGTTGCCTATGGTTTCTAAGGATTTAGGGTTCCAACAGTGCAAAGGTAGATGGGGCAGTCGTACCCAGATTGGAACAGCCGAGGGCACATCTTGAGTCGGGTTGAAATATGGAGTCCATTGATTCAGATAGAGACCCTGAGGCCCCATGAAATATGGGTTGTTTCTGAAAATGAGATTCATGTCTTCTGCTGCTTCAAATACGAATACGAAGAAGCCTTTGTCGACAAAATGGTTTTTTATTCCTTCTTTGACCAGGGATCACCAGTTCCTTTGCACCCAGGCTTCTATTACTTTAGGCGAGGGCCATAAGCCCGTGAACTGGCCAATAAGCCCTCGTTCAGCTAGGTTTATTGTCGCTCTGCAAGGTTCTTCAATCGGTAGAGCAACTGTGGCTATGGATTCCATTTTTTTAACAAATTTCTGCTGGTTTTCAGCCGCTGGTCGTTTATTGCATGCTGCAACTAGGTCATGTAATGCAGCTAACTCAGGTTACAAATATGTTTCCTTGTCATGCCCCCCTCCTAGGGCCATGGCTCTAGAGGTGCGTGCAATCTCGAAGGTGGTTGTGGCTCTTCGTGTGCTCCCCGGGCTTCCTCCTACCAACCTCGGAGGTTGCACCAGGCTCCCGCTATCTGGATTCTCTTGCGCAGGCTACACCAGGCTCCAGAGCTTTCTTCTCAAGTTTTATTTTCAAAATTACAGTAAATCTCTCCAAAAAACAGTGAATCTATTATTTAAATTGGTATGTGAATAATAATTTTACATCCAAAAATTATTTACTAAAAACAAAAACCTATTACTTATAAATTACCAATAATTTTTTTTTATTAAAATATTTATTCTAAATGATGAGAATGAGCTAATACACATTTATGATTAACAATTAACATGGATTAATTAATTAATTATTTTTGATAGTATGAATTTTTGGAAGTTTTTTGTTATATTTTTTATTTAAATTTCTCAAAAATCTTATACAAATTTGTTGGAAACACAAGTTTGATTTGTAAAATTTGCATAATCTTCATGCATTATAAGATTTTCATGGTACTAAATCTATTTATGCATTATAAAATATAATTTAAACAACTAAAAATACATGATTTAACCAAAACATATTTAGCCATTCTTTTATTAAAAAACCCTAAAACTTATAATAATTAAACAACACCTTTCTTAAATAAGTATAAAAGCACTTTTCAATTTAGAAACTT
The DNA here is from genome assembly GCA_000404065.3 of Pinus taeda. Classification (NCBI taxonomy): domain Eukaryota; kingdom Viridiplantae; phylum Streptophyta; class Pinopsida; order Pinales; family Pinaceae; genus Pinus; species Pinus taeda. Next base: position 88,845 of record APFE030623875.1, read on the forward strand.
CAAACATTGCAATTTTGGGAATAAAAAATGACATCTTTAGCTAAAAGTAGGAGTTATTTAGAAACATTAAAAAATTGTTTTAACATAATACTTATTTTAATTTTTAAAAATTACATATAACCTCAATTCTCTAAGTGATAAGTGATGGACACCAAGGCTCTCCTTAAGATGAGGTTGACTAAAAAACAAAACATATAAATACTCAACAACAAACTAGATCATATATTGTTTTTGGTCAATATAATTTCTAAAACCCAAGGCTACTTTCACATCAAACTTTATTGATTAATTAATGAGCATATTGCTTATAAGGTTGATCATCAATAACTATTATAACATTATTTGGTCATAATTAACCATCATTTATGATATTAACTTATAACATTATTTGGTCATAATTAACCATCATTTATTATATTAACTAAGATATATCTAATCTAGTATATTTGTTCGGCTTAATTAAACTTTAAAGAGATTTTCACTCCTAAAATAAATATATCTAATCTAGTATATTTGTTTTGACGGTTTAGTATTCTGTACAGTTAAGAGTAAAGCTGGAAAAAACTGTGGAGTCAATAATAGATATTAAAAATTTGATTGTTGACTGATTCAACCTCAAAGGTTTTCAAATACAAAATAAATCTGTAGTTATCTTCTTTTGACCGTTGACTGATCCAACTTCCAAGGATTTGAAGCACAAAATAATTTACACTCGCATTCTTTATATGCGGTTACACTCGCAACTCATGGCTGTCCACGACAGAATCCAAGTAATACATCTTTTTAGTGACAGCGAAAGGTTATTCATGACTATCGAGGAAGTAAGGTACTCAATGTCAGAACTCAAGTATTTGCCCATGTAATTTCAATTTTTTATTAATATTATTATTGTTATAGAATATTGTATTTAGTTTGTAGTCATATTATATTAATTTGACAAAAAATATTTGTAAATTTTTTATAATTTTATTTTGCACATTGATATTGAAATTTAATATTTTTTGACAATATTTTAATTTAATTTTTTACAATCTGATTGGCCATTAGATTTAATATGTGATTGCTCAATGCATAAATTAATGAACCAGAAGTACAAAGATCTTATCAATTAAGAAATCAGAAGTACAAAAGTCTTATCATAAATTTGTATTCCTATGCTAATAGAATAATAAAATTAATAAGTCAGAAGTACAAAAGCCTTACCATAAATTTGTATTCCTATACTAATAGAATAATAATAAGTAGAAAAATAA
>APFE030623875.1:90394-104048 GCA_000404065.3 Pinus taeda
TTTTATTTTATTATTATTATTATTATTATTAAAAAAGCATGTTCAACTAAGTTAAAAGATGTCTCAGCAAATGATTTCAAAACGAATGCGTGTACACTTACCTATGGTATAAATATTTTTAATATAATTATTATTCACCACTCAAAACATAAATTATAGCATTTACATTAATTTTCCCTAGAATGGGATAACTAAAAGCATGTTCAACTAAGTTAGAAAATGTCTCCAGCAAATGATTTCAAAACGAATGCGTGTACACTTAGCTATGTTATAAATATTTTTAATATAATTTAAGAAGTGGTTTTAATTACATATCAAATTTCTATTAAAATTATAACAATAATTAATAATAATCAAAAATTTATTTTTTTATGGTAACTAATGAATTGATAATTTTATAAGATTATTTCGGGGAAGAGTTAAAGTGTTATTTTTTATCTCAGTATTATGATATTCAAATTTTCCTTCCCATTTTTCAAATTGTTCTGAGCAAGACCCAAACTATTACCATTGATCTCATCTCAATATATTTAATTTTTTCATGTCATTGTTCACCTCAATATCAAAATATTCAAAAAAATTTGGGCGATACCTAGACTACCACTATTGATGGACAAGACCCAAACTCTCACTGTTCACCTCAATATCAAGATATTAAAATCCCTTCAAGCTTATGAGAATTATTCATCGTGGTTTTCAATTTGTTCAATTTTTTCCACCCAAACTAACATGTTCCCGAAATAGAACCTAATAAGAAGGGAATTAAACTGAAAAATTACCATTTCAACTATTTTCCTTTAATAAAAAATAATAATGTTTTCGAGAATATTTTTGGGCGGAAATCACATTATAATACTTCTCTCGATGCATTTGGAACCAACAAGTGTGGTCCATCGTCAGGACAAGTTGTCATGAGGATGAACCACACTTGTTGGTTCGAAACGCATCGACTACTTGTCCGGAGGATGAACCACACTTGTTGATTTGAAATGCATCGACAAAAGTACTATAATGTGATTTAGGCCGAAAAATCTTCTTGAAAACTTGATGTTGATCACAGAAACTTAAATTCAACAATAATAATATTGCCTTAAAACTATAACAATAAACTATTTTAAAAAATGGTAATTTATATTTATTAAAAACATGAGTCTTTAAAGGACATAACTAGTTAAAAGTATGAAAATGTGTTTAAATTTTTTTAATTATTTAATATTTTCTTAATATATAATTAAGTGTAATTTAGATTACTTTCACAATTTAGTATTTTATAGTTAATTCTAACTCTAATCTAAAAATTATTATTATTATTTTATATATATATATAATAAATAATTTTTATAAATAAATAAATAAATATAATAATAATATATATTATATATATATATATATATAATTTTTATGAAAAGAAAAAAAAAAAAAAAATGATATAATATATAATATATATAATATAATATATAATATATATATATATTAAATATTATTGAATTTTTAAATCATTAGAACATTGAAAACTGGCCATGATTATATTTACTTAACATTATTTTCTTATTAAGTAATAAGATTAAAAAAACTAAAACAAATATGAAAACGCTTGAAAAGATATTTGTACAATATATTTATAAACAAGAAAGAATAATGGAGTGATATATACACGTAAAGGACTCACATATGTTCATAGACTTTTAGTTTATGTTAAATTTAACTTTTACATTTGACTTAGTATTCATTAATGTTTAAATTTTTATATATAGAAAAAAAGATGGTTCTTATTTGGTTTTGGCCAACCCAATATAAACTTTGAGTTTGATAAAAAAAATTGCAAATTTCCAAGTTCAAAACATTAAAAATCCAAATTTATTATTTATTTTTACATAATTTAATAATTTTTTATTAATCTTATTAGCTATCTAATTTAATATGTTATTGCGGATACCCTAGTAATTCACGAAACCTTGAGTACAATCCCTCTCATCATTTGTGTTCTGTTAGAAATTCTAAATCAGCATATGGCGCACTTGCAGTGACCCATTCCTTGTGTGAAAATGTTTGTGGCTTGAACTTAGGCCTCTAGTTATTATTTGTTTGAGCTCTGTGGACCCCTATTCTACACACAAATCGATGTGATGGCTCTCAATTCGAAGAATTTTCTATTATGTTGAGAAATGACATGGTAAAGTAAGTTGATATAGTCTTTTAGGTGAGCTCTATGCTTTTATATTTATTGAAATCAGAGTTGTGTTTAGTGTGATTTTTTGGACTTTCCTATGTCTGAATCCCGCCCAAAAATTTGAGGTGAAATCTTGGTTTTGTATTATGTTGAGAAATGACATGGTAAAGTAAGTTGATATATTCTTTTAGGTAAGCTCTATGCTTTTATATTTATTGAAATTAGAGTTGTGTTTAGTGTGACTTTTTGGACTTTCCTGTGTTTGAATCCCACAGAAAAATTTGAGGTAAAATCTTGATTTGTGTTATTTGAACTGGTTTTTTTCACTCTATATATGGATTTAGCACCTTGAAAAATTCAATTGTATAGGAGTTACCCATCAGACTTGTGATTTCTCTAAATTCCTACCAGATTTTAGAGAAATTAGAATGGAAAACCCCACCAGAAAAGCTTCCAAACAGTTGCACTAAAGACAATTTGATTGAAATCTAATATGAATGGTTTCATTAATTCATTATCTCTTCAGAATTTGCCAACAAAATAAAATTATGACTGATTTCATTGATAGATCATCTCCTCAGCCAACGAAATAAAATTGGGCAACCAAACAATTAAAGCACACACAACAAAATAATTTTCAGCCAAAATAATATAACCACCTACGTGCTTTGTAGTGTACTAAAAGTCGATGTCACTTTATAATGGCATGCCAAAAAAAATATAAAAAGATTTTCATTGCCATCAAACATAGACAATACTACCTACGTGCTTTGTAGTGTATTGAAAGCTGATGTCACTTTATAAGGGCATGTCAAAAAAAATATAAAAGAATTTTAATTTCCATTAAACATAGACAATATTGTTTTTTTGTTCTACAAAATAGGATATTTATTAAATCTAGATATCTCTCAGTTAGCCTCACATATATCTCTCTTCTCTCTTCTCCGTACTTATCATAGTTGCAGGTAAAATTTTTATTAAATATAAAAATGTATAAAGAAATTTCATAGTGAATTATTGGTATTAAAACTAGTTTTATCATCTATATCTATCAGTAACCACATTTCATTTTTATAATTTTAATAAAAATATTATTTTGAATTATTATTATTATATCCTAAACAATTGGCATGTTAACCAATATCTAAAAAGATACATGTATTATTTATATACACAAATACACAAAGTAATATAATTATTCTATATGCATAAATGCCCAAAGTAATATATTTAAGTAGCAAATTTCATGATTAAAGTGAAGCATATTTAACAATTAAAATTATTTAAACTTACTTTAATTACATATTTAAAAAAAATTATTATAAGTTTTTCTAAATATTTATTAAATTATTAATATAAGTTCTGATCTATTTTAATAGAATTTAATATATAATTTATAACTAAATATATGTTATGAATTTTTTTTAAGGAAATCATTAGATAAATAGGATTATAAATAAGTTAAATATTTAATAAGAGAAAAGATTAAGTAACATTTATATAACTTGAGCAAATAAACAAATCCCCATATTTTTAAATTCATTAAGTATAAAGCCAAAGTGGTATATGATATGATATCTTCTAAAATTAGTTTTTTTTTCAAATAACATTTTTTTAAATACATGCCCAATTAGCAAATGAAATACATACATCTTCCACACAAAAAGACAACTAAGTGACAATGATTAGCTACTATGTAACCCTTGTTTAATTAAGTAATTGTAGAATATTTTATTACATAATGGATTCTTCAATTGTAATAATATCTAATGATGCAATAGACACTATTTATATAGTGATGGGAATCGATTTTACATATACATAGCCTCAAGGTTTTACAATATTGGAAAAACTAGTCAATAACCACAATATAGCCTTAACAAAGACAAATCCCAAGTTTCTACACCACCTTGTTAATCCCTAAAATTTGGTTCACTAGAGTATCCCCAAAAAATATATAATCCCTGAAATTAGTTTGTGAGAGAGTCATGTGACACCTCTAGTAGACCTAAAAAAACCCCAAAATAAACCTAGCATGAATAAACCTAGCATGAATGCACCTACCCCCACCATGTAAAGTGTGCCCTCCACTCTACACTTTGACCTATCATGCCAAACTTAGTTGCACAATACCTTAATTGAGAATGCTATGGTAGACAACTCTATTTAGCTCTATATTCAATGGTTATGTGCCTTCTCCCAATGTTCCATTCATCTACTTAAACAACTCCATACATGCACATACCAACTAGTGCATCAGTTGGGTGGAATGGGTCGATGTGCCTATTCGCCTTCCACACATGACTCTCTATTGACTCCTTATTTGGGCCAACACACTCATTTTTTCTAACTCACTCTAGCCAACCACTCACTACTTGTCACGTCGATCGTTCCATTCATAGTTGATTATGCTAATTATGCCATTGATTGTTTCACCGTACTCACACAATGAGGGAAGCCCTAAATTTGGATAGTCCACCCATGCAAGCTCTTGTGCAAGGTCTTGATTGACCAAATGAATGGATAAATGTGTGATATGTGTCCTTTCCACTAATGTGGATGTGCCCATGTCATGCAACTACACCTCTTGCATCACAACTTGGCATGGTGCTTGTCTCTTGTCCCATACAAATCACTTGATTGTGCAACTCGTCTAGATTATTCATCATGTTATTGTGATTGTGTGTGACTCCCTCACCTTATTTTTCATGAGTATTCCTATGTCATGTGACCATCCAACATGCAATAACATGTCACCCATGCAACGCGAAAGTAAGGGAACCCCAAAATATGTGCAAGTAACCAAACTAAGGTGATCAAATTTGATGTGCACAAGTGTGTTCGTATGTTCAACACACCCTCAATCTTGAGGGTCTTACATCCTCCCCCACTCAAAATTATTATCATCCTTGACAATCCTCCAATCAAAAACCCAACATCCAAGTCTTCAGTCAAAGCTAATGGGTCATCCCTATGATCAAAGTGTTCCCTCATGATCTATCATTGTGCCTCTACTCTGAATAACCCTTGCATGCCTTCATATGTTGGATCCCCTTGTGCCTCTAACTAGTTGGATAGTTAATCTAATCATTGTGTCAAAGTCCACAAGCACTCACATTCCCATGAAAGTGTATCCATTTCGATCTCAATGGCTCATCCATAAAATGTTCCAATATCCATCAAACATCCTAGGTACCTTCATAGAACCCAAGAAAATGATTTTCCATCTTAGCTCATGATAGCAAGTTGCACCACTATGGTTCAATGAGAAGAAGAGGAAGGGAAGTCCCCATGACTATTGTCCATATGTCCATCAAAACTCAACTCTACTACTATTTCCCTCCATACTTATGTGTCATGTACATCATTAATGGAATGAGAGAATCAATATTGACTTTAGCATCCTCCATGAATCAACCCAAACTTTATATCATAGGGCCACTCCCTATCTCTAAGAGTCTATGCAGTAGGACCAATATTCTCCCTATAATGCATGTACTAAGGTAATGTGAAGTCCCCTCCTTACACTCTTGGATCATGGGTGAATCAACCATCTAATTTGTGAAATGATCTGACAAGATTGTTTCCTCATCCCCTACACATATCTAGAATAAAACACTCTATTGAGTCCTCTCTCCCAAAGCTACCAATATGTTTAAGTGTTGTACCAAGGCATTCTCCACCCTAAGGTATTTATCTTTCAAGTCATGAATCTTCTCCTTGTGCACTAGGATATTTTTTTTGGCTATCTCATTGTCTCCTATCCCCAAAATAACTCCATCAACCATGTGCATGGAAGCCATCCAAGCTCTTAATATTGCAATAATTATCTTAATAGAAACAATCACCAGTGAGGGATTAGAAAACAAATCCAAACAGTCTAGATGTAGAATTAGAACGACATTCTCTACTCTCAGAATCTCATGACCCACAACCACCTCATAGTCATCCAAAGGAAAAATGTTAAGACTCATCCCACCCTACCACTCTCCTAGCTTGATAACCATACATCTAATTATACCAACCACCTTTTGTCCTCTTGAGTTGATAGCCTTGAAGGATGTATGTGTGGGATCAAGTGTCAACCCAAGCTATCTCGCAACATCCTCCCTAATGAAATTATGATTCACCCCATGGTCAATCATCACCACTACCAAGAATAACTCAAATGGGTCCCCCTTAGGTCCCATGACGCTACAAATTGCTTCTCCATAACCACACCCAAAACTTGCAACACCCTTATCATCAGCTTCTCTATCTGCTCTAAATCTAATAATTTCTACTTCAAAGGATAACCCTTCATATAACTCTCCTTGGGGAAAACCTAACATGATATTGGCTTATTATCTTTCGATACATCTTACTTCTTATCTTCTATGCCTTATTCTTCTCTTAATCCAGAAGATTAGTAAAGTGCTCAAAATTCAAAGAGTTTAAAAGTGCTCAAAACCTGTACTAGAGCGTAGATCTCAACGACTTGAATCCAATGCAACTTAAATAGCTCAAAACCAATATCGTATGCCCTCAATATCGCGTTTTGATCATTTTCCCAAACAAGTAAAAATTAAAAAAATTGCAAGTTGGATATAGGATTGCTATTTGGACAAGGTGACTGGACATTTTGAATGGGTTTCATGGACCAATGATAGGCTACCACGTGTCCTCTTCAAATTGGTTCAGATTTGGTTGATTTTTATTGGTGGTTGGGTTTTTGTGTTGGCCTAATTGTTAATGCCTCGTGGCCCAATCATGGGCTTTCATGTGGCAGCCCGGGGGACTTTAAAATTTGTATGACCGAACTGCCACTAGATGGATTCAAATGCATGACCATTCGAACAACAATACAGTGCCTTACCGCTAGGGCGTAGGTGGTTCTTAACTCCTATGGTGCCCAATACATATTTAAAGTTTATGTTAATTGTGTTTGGAGGAAGGGATCGGGGCTAAGCCTCTGCCCTCGGTCACCTCATGCCCATGCCATCACAAATGGAGGATAGGGGTCCCTGAGCTTAGACCCGACCCGAGTTCATGAGTTGCAACATATAACCAAAGGAAGAGTTAGGCGACTATGTAGAGAATTGGGGCTTGGGAATAGGCCTAGGTTGGAGTCCTATGGGTCCAAGCCGAATCAGAGGCAGAGTATAGTGACAGCGGTTGGAAGATAGGGATTGGCCCATGGTTCTAGCTCCTGCACAGGATCGTAGCTTATATACCTGAAGCTAATAAGTGGGCATAGAGTTTTGGGACTGACCCACAGTCACCACGAAGCATGGAACCATAATGGGATAGAGCAGAGGGATAGTACAACATTTTGAGTTCGGGCATGGAAAATATGGAACGACCCCTCGTTTTATTTTGCACCCAATCCAATGCGAATATTGTTGGTGTCGAGTGAAATTGACACTCTCCCTGCCTGGAAAAGGTGGATTTGTAGGATGGATAGCAATTCAGTCCATTTTGTAGAGTAGTTAACAGAAGAAACTTAGGGAGAGCATAACTTCTTCAGTTTTTGGCCAAACTGAGTTGAACAGAAGGCTAGCTTGGGGTTTTTGACTGTTCTGAAGCCATTAGAGACATAATATTTACATTATGAGCATGATAAATATATGCAAACACAACTTTGAGCACTTAATGAAAGAGGCCCATCGTTGGAAGTTGGACCAGGAGATGTAGCCCAAGAGAGGAGTGAACTCCTTTATCATTTTTGTTGTTATATGTTTCTGATATGGTATATTGTTTGTGTTATTTTTATTAATTAATTTAAAAATAAAAACATAATTTTATGTGTTTTGAAAAGTGATCCATTGCCTACAACACATAATAATTTTACTTGCAAATTTTTACATCACCTTCAAGTATGCATTACAGATAATTTTGGTATCAGAGCTCAAGGTTATTGTGAAGGTTTGATTTTTTTTGCAAGTGTTTTATGATGCTTACAAGGTTGAAGCTTAAAAGAGGAGAAGGAGAACTTTTGGAGCCAAGATCTCAAATTATTTCAAGGAGAACACTCACACCTCAAGCTTCCATAGTCATGGCACATAAAGAAGGTCCTAAAGAGATGCCTGATGATGAAAGAACTTTGAGAAAATCTTTTTTTGAGATGTCTAAAATGGTAAAGGTTCTTTATGAAGAGAGGAATTCAAGGTTGTATGGAGAGAGATCAAAACCTTCAAAAGGAGATGTAGGAAAATGAGACAAGCCTCCAAAAGGGAATGGAGGAAATGGTGAAATTAATCTTCATCCTCATCTTCTTCCACTTCTTCTACCTTTCACAAACACCTCAAAATTATCCAAAGGGACATGGTAAAAATCCTTTGTTAAATTTTGATATTAAGTTTGAATTACCTACATATGATGGAGAGGTAAATGCTTATAAATTAGATAATTGGATTCGTCAGATTGAAGTGTATTGCAAGACACAAAGAATCAAGAATTATGAGACCAAAATTTTGCTTTCTTCTCTTAGGTTGGAAGGTTAAACACTTGTTTGGTGGGAGGCCAAACCTCAAGAGGACATGAAGAAACATGGTAAGGTTTTATCCTCTTGGAATGATTTTGTTTTTGCGATAAGAAGGCAATTTTATTCATTACCATACATGCAAAAAGATATTATAGATTGGCAAAGCTTTATGCAAGCTAAGGGTCAAAATGTGAAAAGCTATAGTGATGGATTTAGGAAAAGAGCTTTGATTTTGGGTATAGATTTGTCCTCCCAAGATACTTTACTCAAATACATTTGAGGATTGCATAGTTATTTAAGGCATACTATTCTCATGTTTAATCCTACAAAACTAGATGAAGTTTCTGTATAAGCCACTCATTTAGAAGAAAGAGGGAAGAATGTTTTTTAAGAAACTAGTGAGAAGTAATTTAAGTCTATAGAAAAATGAAAAGGCAAGCTCAAAGGCAACGATAAAAAGAATGATTCAGTCAAGAAAGAGGGAGAACGCTAATACATATGATAAGATGTTTCGGGAATCTAATGTGTTTCCTCCTAAAGGAGGAAAACAACATGAAGTTTATTTGTAGTAGGATGATTCACTTTTGAACATTGGTTTGAACAAGATGCCAATGTTAGAGAATGTAGGAATCAAGAAGTAGGTGCAAGGGCTACTTGACAAAGAGAACATTAGTTATAATACATCTTCTTGTGGGTCTCCTAGTGTTTTGGCTTTGAAGAAGGATCATGCATGGTGATGGAGTTCACATTTGGTGAAGATTCAAGCCAAAACCAAGGATAGACATGATAAGCTTCATGTTGACCACAATTTTTAGGTTGGAGATGAAGTAAAGCTTTGCATCAAAAAACAAAAACTTCAAGGTGAAAATAACTTGAAATTTGGTAAGCGTCCTTTGATTGAAGATGTAAGAGAGAATGTTCAGGTTTATTTAACAAAAGTTTTATCTTCTAAATATCTTGAAGAATTGTAGCAAGATCATATCCTTGACAGAGAAATAGGAACTTCAAGAAAAGGAACAAGAAACACCTTCATATGGGACTCAAAGGTACAAAACTAGGCAAAACCAAATGGATTTAAAAGGAAAGGGTGATGGAACTATACCCTCATCTGCTTGTTGACTTAAAATAGTTTTTTGGAGGTCCAAAAGCTTCCAGTTAGGAGGAGTGATCCAGGGGATCAATAAAGTGCTCAAAATTCAAAGTGTTCAAAAGTGCTTGAAACATGTACCAGAGCATAGATCTTGATGACTTGGATCCAAGGCAACTTGAATTGCTCACAACTGATATTGTATGCTCTCGATATCATGTTTTGATCATTTTCCTAAATAGACAAAATAAAAAATATGCAAGTTGGATACATGACTATTGACCTGGCAATCCATACTCTAACTGAGCAAGGTAGCTAGACATGTTGATTGGGTTTTGTGGACCAATGAAAGGCTTCCACCTTTCCTATCTATATTGGTTCAGAATTGGTTTATTTTTATTCGTGGTTGGGTTTTTGTGTTGGCTCAATGGGGGAATGCCACATGGCCCAATCATGGCATGCCATGTGGCACCACGGGGGTATATTAAAATTTGTATGGTCGAATTGCCACTGGATGGATTTGAATGCATCATTGGTCAAACAACAATACAATGCCTTATTGTTAGACTGCAGGTGGTTCTTAACTCCTATGGTTCCCAACACGTATTTAAAGTTTATGTGAATTGCGTTTGGGGGATGGAGTCAGGCTAAGCCTTGGCCCCCAGTCACCTCATGCCCATGCGACCACAGAAAGAGAACTAGGGTCTTGAGCCTAGCCCCGTCCCTAGGTCACGAGCTACAACATATAAGAAAAGGCGATGTTTGGCAACGATACAAAGAATTGGGGCTTGGGAATAGACCCAAGTCAGGGTCCTATGGGTGTAGGCGGAACCATTGTCAGAGTATAGAGGCAAGGGTTAGGAGATAGGACCTGGCCCATAGTTATGGAACCTACACAGGACCATCACATATATACTGAGAGAAAACAAGTGGGCATAGAGTTTTCGGACCAACCCACGGTCACCACGAAGCGTGGAACCATGGCAGGACGAAGCAAAGAGCTTAACACAACATTTGGAGTTCGAGTGGTGAAAATATGGAACGACCTCTGGTTTTATGGGCACATGTAACCAACAGCCGAAGAGCTAGGGAGCTATGCCGACACGGGCGGGCGGTTAGCCCCAACCCCTGGGCCCATGGTACCATGTGGCCTTGGTTTTCTGCTTTAGGCTTTACTAGCCATTTAAAGTAGGTGACATTTTGCACCCAATCTGGCATGCATCTCACTGACACCAGGTGAAATTGTCGCTCAACATGCCTGGAAAATGCAGATTCGTAGGATGTATAGCAATTCAGTCCATTTTGTAGAGAAGTTAGCAGAAGAAACATAGGGAGAGCATAACTTCTTCATTTTTGGCCAATTTGAGCCCAACAAAAGCCCAACTAGGGGTTTTTTATTGTTTTGAAGCCATTAGAGACATAATATTTAGATTATGAACAATGTAAATCCATATAAATACAAATTTGAGCACTTAATGAAAGAGACTCATCATTGGAAGTTAGACCAGGAGATGTAGCCCAAAACAGGGGTGAGCTCCTTTATCATTTTTGTTGTTATGTGTTTCTGATATGGTATATTGTCTCTATTATTGTTGTTAATTAATTTAAAAAAAAAAAACATAAATTTATGTGTTTTGTAAAGTGATCCATTGCCTACAACACATAAGAATTTTACTTGCAAAATTTTACATCACCTTCAAGTATGCATTACAGATCATCTTTCCCTTGTCACTATTCTCCATCCCAGTGCTCTTTGGACCAGACTCCCCTGCACCTCTACAGTCTTGTAGTTTATTAGTAGCAATTATAGTTTTCGCAAGACTATGAACATTCTACCTTCACAACTCACTTTGTGCCTTTGAGTGTAGTCCATTCATGAAATTGAACAACTTTTTATCCTATAGCATGTCCTTAATCTTCAACATGAGTCTTGAAAAATCTTTGATATAAATATAGATTTTCCTTTAGTGATTCAAGGACATCAATTGATTCTGATCCATCCATTCTTAGTTTCTAGGCCTAAACTATACACAAGAAGTAACATTTCAATCTCCCCATGTACCTATCTTATCCATGATGTCACTTGTTGCAAAGTCCTCTACCTAGTTCCTCCACCACAACTTGGAATTCATGTTTGAAACATGGTTACAAAATTCACTTTGGCCTCATCTAAGTTCTCACTCATATGATCCAAGTATTGTTCCACATCACAATGGAAATTCTCTAGTACATTTTCATTTCTCATCCCATCATTAAGAATCCATTTCTCTAATTTTGATTCTCATAGATGTGCTAGATTCTTCTTTCCCAGTAGCCTTTTTCAATATGTTTATCATATCATCCTATTCCTACAACTTTTATCAAATGATCATCAAATCGCTCTCTGCATCCTTCAACCTATCTGAGATATACTCATCCTTCAACTACACAATATCATATATAGTATTATGGTCTGATTTAATGTTTACATCATCTATTGCATCTCCATCTCCAACTTATTTGTTTTCTCTCCGTGCTCATGTAATGAATATTCTATCAACTAACTTACAATGTTCTCAACATTCATTGACATTCCTTTATCTTGGGGGTATCCAATTCCCTCTTTGTGTCACTACCACCCTACTAAAAACCATCCATGAGTGTACACAAACCTATCACTTCAAGAATCACTTATCAAATTAACTACTAGCCCTGTGATCCTCTCAACTAACACTATAACTGGTCCAAAAAATCCACCTACAATGGCTGCAATGATGTTCCACCTGAATATTCTTTTTCATGAAAGAGAAAGTTGTAGAATTCACCTACACTAATATAGTCTCTGATATCACTTGATCCTTATGTAACCTATGTTCTAATATACCACTTGTCACGAAGGTGATAGTGGCACCTACTTTGCTACCGCCTATCACGATTGTAAGGAGATCTACATGGATTAAGGTGAAGTGTGGACTCCTAGGTCATATAGCACCAACATCGCTATGTTTTAGAAACTAACAAAATTGGTTGTACTAGACTTGGACTACACCTACCCCTCTTACTAAGATAAGTGGTTGCGGAATATTTTGTTAATTAACTAATTCTTCAAATTACAATTGCAATAATCACCAATAATGCAATAGACACACTATAGATGGGAGTCTCGGCCTAACATCCACACACACACATAATGATGGAAAATAATTTTATAAATACAACCCCAAAATTTTCAAAATATTGGCAAAATCAACCAAAAACCATAATACATCATTAACTTGGTCAAAATCCATTTTTTTCCACCACCCTATCAATCCCCGAGATTCGATTTTCCATACTATCTCCAAAATTTTCATACCCAAAATTGGGTTTGTGGGAAATTCATGCTACACCTCAAGTCGACTGAACGAAAATCCCAAAATAAACCTATCTCAGATGCACCTACCCCCATTGAGCAAGGCATGGCCTCCACTCCACTACTTGACCTATCATGCCAAAATTCCATCAGATAGTTCCTTAATTGAACATGTTATGGTAGGTAGCCCTATTTTTCTATCCATTCTGAAAATTGTGTCCCTTCTCCAACCATTCCATTCATTTACTTATACAATGTGGCATTAGAGAAAATTTCAGCCTAAAAATGCCCATGAAATTTCGCGTAATTTCCATGTCATATGTAAATTAACCAAAGTCTTTTAAATTTAAAAAGATGTACATGTCCTACATAATTTTAAATTGTTGAATTTGGGTATTCGTGAAATATTTTATTATTAATCTAGGTATCGATGAAATATTTTATTATTGATCTGTGTATTCATGAAATGTTTATTAATGTTATTTACCTACCTTACCAATATGAATTAGAATATTGAAAAAGTTATTAATGCAATGTAAATATTGATATTAGTGAAAAAAAAATATAAATTAAAAATGCAGACCCATCTGACATTAATAAACA